>JAQQZX010000016.1:5198761-5214825 GCA_030068355.1 Notoglanidium maculatum | reverse complement strand
GCTGGAGCCAATCCCAGCATCTTCGGGCGAGAGGCGGGGTACACCCTGGGCAGGTCGCCAGTCCACCACAGGACCAAGTCTAACTATTGTTTATATATTAAACAAAAGAAATCTATATTTATATCCATTTATAGTTATGTATACATCCACAAAACAAGTTAGTCCCATTATCCCAGCTACAGTATAAACAGTCGCTGTTTCACCAGCTTGAATTAGAAGGAGTACATGAATATAAGCATGTGACTTGCAGCCCCAACTACTGCAAGTCCTGCCTCCGGCCAATCAGAATTGAGAATTCACAGGCAAGTTCCAGCGTGTCTCACTCACAATCAATGACCCAAATAAAACGCATCATAAAGAGCGCTGTTCAGACTTACGCTGATGTCCAGACTGCAGAGACTGAGCGAGTCCACATCCCTTTTCCTTTGCTTCCGCTTTTTCTGTGAAGACAAGACAAGAAAAGAGTAGCAACATTATATAACAAATTCTAAAATGCGTGAAAGTAGATCCTTGATTGCTGTTCTCTGACACACATTTAATAACATTATTTTATTCCCACTGACGTCAGTGAGATCCACCCAACATGCGGAGCACGATCGAGGTAGATTTCAGATTCATGTAGCATTTACAACAAGAGGTCACTCACTTGGTGTGTTTGCAGTTTAAATGCTTAACCTCAATTCATTGTTATGTAACAGGAGTTTGCGCAAATGAAAGCTGAAGAGTATTGATTATATCCAAACCGGGACAGAAAAACACATTCCAAAAGACACAAAAACATATCTCAGGATATACTTGAAACATCTGGTTTCAATTAATACCAATTTACAGAGTACATTACACTCATAAAGCTTTAAATAAACATGTACAGATTGGACAACGGCTCGAAAAGCTCCGGCCATGTCAGATCGATGACGTATTTGTGGTAAGCGCTGACTGTAAAAGCCTCCCACCAGTTTTAAGACCCCCCATCAGGACGGACCCGAAAACCAGTCGCTCCTCCGATCGTTAATAGAGCTGTTTATTTAAATTGATGCCATCCGCTGTTCTCCTTGTCTTGGTATTTTGAACAGCACAAGGAGCTACTCTTATTGTTGCTCCTTAACTGTTTATTCTCCATGACAACCAGCGTCTGAATAGAGATTAATTCCGGCATCCTGCTACCGCTTGAGCCAAACAGCTCCACAGAGGTCAGCTCGAGGAGAAAAACAATGGCACACGTGAAGCAAGGAAAGCCAGTTAGTAGTTCTGACCTAAATGCAACCGTGGTGGCATACATTTCACAGGTAGGAGCTGGTCTTCGACTAGAATTCCAGGAAATCCATGATTGTGTATTTGGAGTCCAACAAAAACATGGACGCATTGTATGCAGACATCTTAGTGTTGGTTGCAAAGTTCATGACATTATGAATGTCTATAGGCTGTAAAGATCAAGGCATGCGATTAGAAGAAGCTTGGTTCACTTCTTCTCGTTTACCTACGCAAGGCAGGAAATGTTTCGTTTTGATTCAGGCTGCAAGCCTGCATGTACCATGCTGCACGCTCACCGTTTTCATACTGAAAGAAAAATATTCAAAATGAAACCATATGGTGGTTTTGCGGGACGACCGTCATCAAAGAAGCGTGAACTAAAACCGTTAACCTGTGCACGTGGCAGAAAACCATTGGTTTCTCGAACACAAGCAAGTGTACTGAAACGTAGAGCCACACAACCATTCAGTCTTGCTCAAGAACTCATTGGAGGAACAACAGTCGTACACTGCCAGGTGGCTTAAAAACTAAACAACACACATTCCAGTCTTGTGAGCTCATGCTAATCACACTGCAGGTGTGAAATGATAAGAGCTGATTAAAAAGCAGATGGTCTGTAAAAACACATCCCATTCTTGCACATCCTTAGGATTCAATATTTGATTCATGACTTTCTCCTATTACACATATGTGTACGCTATGCCCAGAAGCATCTTTGTGATTCCCAGTTCTTCCCTTGCCACCCACCGGTAGCTCGCACACGAGCACTCGAACACAACAGCCAAATTCTCTAGCCAGAGGGAAAGACTGGAATCAAGTGGGGCTGCGGAGGCTCAACCCTAATGAACGACTTCCATTTAGACAAACACGCATTCCTCCAAAGAGCTTGAGGGATGTGGCCCTGCTCCCAGGGATCAGTTTCAAGAATCCTCCGCAATCGAGCGCATATACAGGTCACCTCCTACAGCCTTTTAGCGCTCATTTACCTCCGTTTTATCGGGACCAGATGGATTCAAACTGTAAATGACTCGGGGTATAAAGTCAACTAATGGGACTCCTGTGATTTTAATGGAACGTGGAGCTTCCATAAACATGTCTTTGTGAAAAGTGGAAGAGGGAATCAAATATCTTTCCAGTAGGCCATCTTTTGGTCTTTGCAACAAAAAAACCCAAACAAACCAGTCATGAAGTTTAAAAAAAAAAAAGCACACCAGTGCTGTTACCACGTTGTAAAAATGGCACCGGGTTCTACATTTCTTCTTCCGCAGACCTTCGTGTTACTTTAAAGGATTAATCATGGAGGTGAAGAAGATGAGGGATGAACAGGTGTAGGAATCTCAGAATCACCGTAATACGGGGGGCTTTATCAGATAAGCTGTACACAGTACACAATCTTTCACCTGAGGTGAAGTTCTAGTGCTTCCCAAATCCTACTCTCTCACAAAAACAAACTTGTCATGAAGTGACTTTGCCAACTGGTTACTGTGGTTATTTCTGCACTGTTTTGTGAGGAAACAAGAAAAAAGAGAAAATAAGAGAAATGTGTGGAGGAAGGAACGGGTGGGGAGACGCAAAAAGAACTGGACGTATAGTGCTATTAAGAAAGTTGGCTATTTTTAATACTGTGCGTCACCAGGTATCAAGTCGCATTTGTTTCTGCCGTTCCTAACAACCACTCGGGTATGACATGACAATTTATAGAAGCATTTTGCTTTACATTTTGCCCTTGCACACACAAACAATTAGAGGACAACTGGATTCAGGGATCTGCTGCGCGTGACAGGAGATGAATTTGATTTCCTCCTGGACTCTCATTGGCTGTTGTGCATTGCTGCACTTGTTAAATGTCATAGAGATGCTCATACTACAAGATTCAATTCTACATGAGCGCTCACACCTCGCCAAAATTAGTCTTTGATTGATAAATCGTATGGTGTGCAATACCAGAATGTTATTTCAAGTATAGCCCTCAACACATGATATGGATAAAATATTATATTGCCTTATATTATAGACATGGACTATTGATTTGACATAGTTTTATGTTTGCTGTTATTTGTTGACTCACTTAACTGGAGTGCTTGGGATTGGTCAAGATGTTCTCAGCTCACAACAACATTATTGCACTGATTGGTTGGATAATGAGTATTTCCATCCTGAAAAACTAATATTGATCAGTAAAAGACATCCTTTCTAGTCAATATTGAACTAAAGTCCCGTTAGTAGTAATTCACATCGATGCCTTACAAATCCAGGATCCAGGAGCAAGGGTTACTGTCTGATAGACAGTACTGGACATATAGAATATAATATCGACAGCATGATAAATTATGTCGCAATATACTTTTATAAAATATTTTCAATATAGTAACATCTTTTTATCTCTGAAATAATTAATATCAAAATTGGAAGTTTTTGAGTTAATATATTTCTTTAAATGAATAAAAAAAATCCCTGCTATCGGCGAAAGATGAAGCCGTTCACTTGTAAGTAGGTCATGTGTCTGATTCTTCAGCTCCCCGGATAGCAGGATCGCTCAGACACCTCAGCAGAGGTTCCACCACCACACAAAAGGGAGTGAAAGTTCATGAGGGTTCGATGCAAAGCAGTCAGCAGTTCATCACAGAATACTTCACAAACTGCTCTCCAATTAGGGACGAGAGAAATACATTTTTGAAAATGAACAGATCAGTTCAGCATAGTGATGCTGTCCTCACTCACCTTGTGATGCACAAAAAGACAGCACCCCATCATCAGGACCTACTGAAACGTTCCTCACTGCACACAAAAATCACCACCAAGTCAGCGTATTTCCACAGCGGGCCCTGGACGCCGAGTCTTAAAGCCAGCGCAGTCGTCACCCATCAGCCGGCCCGGTACAGAGTGAGGCAAGAATGTGTCTGAGAGGGTGTCTGAGAGCACACAAAGGAGACGGGCCCTGTGTGCAGCAAACAGGATGTGCGAGAGGGGAAGCTGCTATATCGGGGCAGAGCCACACTCCCAGACAACCTTACCGGTCTTGTTTGTCGAAGGGCAAGTGGCGTCAAAGAGCTCTCTGGTTGGGGAAAGGCATCCTGAAACTGAGGGCGATTTTCTCCCCCAAATGACGACACAGTTGAACTGGCTCGTCAGTAGTATTTACGGGATGTAATCCTTTATTTTTTAAAATATAAATTTATTTGTCATAGTTTTTTATAGGATGTACCAGTACAATACTTGGTCTCGTGGATAATACCAACCTGGAATGTTGGTCCATCAAAATAATTTGACATTTATTTCCTATTTTCTTGAATTATTTTTCGAATGACCTACTTTTTTAAACGAACCTTCCTTTGTAAAGGGGTTTAAAGTGCGATGTTTAAAAATAAACAAACAAAACACTGTGGAAAAATGAAGTTAAAAAGAAAATACACCATTAAAAAAAAATAATAATAATTCAATAAATAATAGTAATAATAATTATTATAATTATGATTGTTATTATTATTATTATTATTATAGTTGTGGTATTATTATTATATTATTATTATTATTATTCAGTTACAATTATCTCAGGTTACCGTACACGTCATTCCAAATAAACCTCAGTATACTGCATTTAAAATGTATATAACAAAGTTTTTGCTTCTGCTTGGGTTTGTGAGAACAGGAAACTGGGAAATCCCTGTGAAACACACTTCCTGGAAACCAACTGGCTTCCTGTTAGCACTTCCTGTATAAGGCGGTACAGACATTTATCTGATAATCAGCTGTACAAATGAATGTACACACGGATTACGACTCATTCAAACGAAGTCATCATTGCAACAAGCTAGCGGCTAGTGGTTTGGTTCTCTCTTGAAAAGCTGTCAGACTTCACAGGTGCGACTGGAGCATTTCACGGTCAATTCTCTGTTAAAACCACATGCTGAGTTTACTTGAAAAATAGAAATAGAACTTCAGACTTCAGTATTTATAACTTGGGGTCATCTGCAGGGCAGAATTTCAGTCTTTCTGCGATGTTAAGACGTTAAGACGTTAAATATCATCATCTCTAGGCGGAGTAGGACTGTGTATGCAAAAAGCACAAACTAAGCCAGCGGGGAAATGGACTAGTTCTAAGTCAAAACATGTTTCTGTTGGTTGAAACCTGCAGAGGTGCAGAGGGTGATAACCTCTGAAAGCCAGCATGAGCACAGAGATGAGCTGCACATTCTGAACACTTATTACAGCCTGCTGACAGTCACATGTACCCGGGGAATTGCCTGTGGAGATGCTTTTCATCACTTCTTGTGACAGGTACTGCATATGCAGGGAGAAAAAAAAGTCCTGTTCTGGCAAGCACATTTACAAGTGAGGTAGGCTTGAAGGTTAAATATTAATTCTTTTCCTGCAGACATAATCACTGAGATACGATATGTTTGTGTGCAAATTCTTAACATCGCATTTCAATATCAAATGGCTCACCTGTGAGATTTAAGACAGGGCTGGGCTAGTCTTGTGGATACGAATTCAAAATAATGTTATATAAGCTTGATCTCAAAAGCATCTTAATCTATGCTTCATCTTTGTCTGAACTACCACCAAGAGGAACAAGACAGGAGTTTACATTGTCATCATGATACACTCCGCCTTACGTATTTCAAGCTATCACTATTGACTCTAGTACTTTTTGTCACTAAATGTGGCCAAGAACTGCCTTCAAGATGCTTTTCTGCTCACTACGTTTGAAAGAGTCGTTATTTGAGTTACTGCTGTCAGCTTGAACCAGTCTGGCCATTCTCATCTGACCTCTCCATTTAAAAAGGCGTTTCTGCCTGAATAACTTTGTTCTGTGCAAACTCTAGAGCTCAGGAGATCTGCAGGTTCTGAAGTACTCAAACCAGCCCGTCTGGCACCGACAACCACTGAGGTCACTGAAATCACACTTTCCCTTCATTCTGATGTTTAATGTGAAAATTTACTGACGCTCTTGACCTGTATCTGTATCTGCATGACTTTATGTACTTTGATTTACTGATTGGATCATTTGCATAAATGTGAAGGTATACAGGTGTTCCAAACAAAGTGAATTTATAGTGGGTAAACTACGGTATGAACGCATCAAGGCCATCAAAAATTACTGACGGATCCAAAATCTAATAGCGCGTTCCATTAGAACTGGGAAGTCGGAATTTCCAAGTTCCCTGTCGAAAAAAATTTCAACTGGAACTCCCCCTGAAGTCAGGATTTCTAACTCAGAAAGTTGGAAGAACCTCACCAACCTCGACCTCAAAATCCACAAAGATGGCTGCTAGACCGCATCCACAGTAAGAAAACTGTAGTAATATACAATTTATTAACACTTCTGTCTTATTTGTGTCTCATTAAATCAGTCATACACACAATACTGTCCAACTTCTATCTGTGGACACGTTGCATGTACAAAATGCCGTGTAACGTGTTGTCATCAAATGGTATTGCTAACAATGGCTAACATAGATAGAACTGATTTTTCCAACTTCAAGTACTTGGGTGTGACATCATTCCCAGCTCTGACTTCCAAGCTAAAGTTAATACAGCATAAGATAGTTCTGTAATGCTTACATTACCCCACCTCTTCATGTTAGCATGTGTTCATAATTTGGCAATGCGCTGATGTATGCTGCCTTTGAAGTTTCAAGCCTTTTCCTTACAGTTCCTTACCTTCTGTCTTGGGAACACCCTAGAAATAACCAAGCTTACTCACTACTGACTGTTTTGAAAGATAATATATCTTGCTCTGAAATGCTTATATTCTGAAGTCCGGCGAGCCAATCAGCGCATAACCGATAATTCTGAAGCCCATCTCGTTTAGGGTACAAGGTCTAAAACACTGCATAGCCATGGATGAAACTAACTCAACCATAACTGCCAAATAGTTTGTCACATCGTGCAACCTGATTCTATATTTACACCATATTTGAAAATTTTCTTCGTTTTTGTTTCTGAACACAATGAAAAATGATGCCCTGAGGGTCCATTTGCAACAAATCCATATGGCAGCCATCCTGGCAATTGCTTTGGTTGTATTCCACATGAAATCTACATTGTTTCATTTAGCCAATTATCGGTGTGATTGGGGGCCGTGCAATCGTTTCCAGGTGTGGAGGCATCAACAATCTACCCACGCTGCCTCTGTTTTCAAACACAAGCAGCATGTCTTCGGGATATGAGAAGATGTGGAAGATGTCGAATGATGGAAGGCAGATGAAAATCTTAATATCCTCTCTAAACTCTGATAAGAAAGCCAATCTAGCCACCATAAGTTGTAATATGATACCTGAATTCGAAGCCTGGAAGAAACAGAGTGAGGCCCCAGTATCTGTTGGGTCATGTATGGTTATGATTGGTTAGAAAACAAAACAGGCTTATGCTTCACATAAAGGCGCACATCAGTGTATTTGTGCATTGCTTTTTTAAGGTTAGTCTTCAACCTCATAGAAGATGATGATGTGGTGGTACCCAAATGGTACATCTTCTGTACCTTTAGTTTGTGCATATAGTTTACAATGAGTTAAGGTATATACAGTAATTACACCTTAAAGAGTAAATTAAAGCTTTAAAATGTATACCGCATGCAAGTGAAATACACCCTTGAAGGTACCATCCAAGCGACAGTTTAGTGCACTTGAATACAGATAATGGATAAATAACACAAGAACAAAAACTCATCTTTGTTTCTGGTTTCTAGAAATATGTTTTATCTGACTGGCTTCATAATCCTTCACTATGCCTTGCAGTGCAGTGGGGTCCACTGGGAAATTATCTTCCCTAAATTCAACATGGGATTCGCTCACAGCGCACTGACGGCAAAGTTCGTCCGAGGTGAATCTTCCATGGAAAACAAAACCGGCATTTCATTATGATAACAAGCCTCATTTCGAGCATTACTTTTAGAATCCGCACGTCTTCCGAGTCAGATCTGTTTTTTGATGCTGCAGGTTTTGAAAAGCGAATCTGTACGCAGACAATTAAGTCAACTTTTTAATGCATTCATAAGGTGCAAATTAGCTTTCAAAGAACCATGCTTGTCAAGTTTATTTCAGTTCAAAGGTATTCAGTTTAACTCTCCACTACAGAGCAAGTAATTCAAATTCTGTCTTCTTTTTCATCTGCCTAAGACTCCAGCAAGCGCTCACATGAAATGCTGGCAAAGAAGATCATGATTTGTTATGGGGTTTCTAATGTTCAGAGGTCTCGAGTGCCTTTATCTCCAGCGCAAGCCAATGTTAAAGATAGCGCTAATTCCATACCAGTCGCAAGATCTTGGCTGCTAATTCACAACATGGATGACAAAGTGCTCTTTCCTTTGATGGATAGCCAGACAGGAGGACTGGATGGCTGATGTTCATAAAGGATCAGATGGAAAAGCAGGTCCTGGGACTGCCTGTTACAGTTCTCACGTGAGAGAGACTCCTGCCAGGAACTGTTCTGATCAGGAGAAAGGAAACCAAAGCTTACACAGTTCACAGGCCTTCTGACCCAGACCGAACTGATCTTACCGCTGATTGGCCGTCTGTATAGACTACTTGGACTGATGCCAAGGTTTTAGTTATTGAACATGTGACTAAACAATTTAAAAAGCAGTGTCAGATATTCTGAGAATTTACAGAATGTTTTCCTCATATGCCTGGACTGTCCACATATTTACTCAGATCTGAAAAGCTTGAAGACGTTGAAATGACAGAATAAACCAGCTGTATTACTGTATAAACCAGTTTGGAACTCTTTCACCAAAATATTTAGCAGATCTTTTCATTTATCCCTTCTTGCAAATCCAAACAACTCTTTAAGTAAGCATCAGTGGAAGAACTTTTTGAGATCTAGCTGATATGATCGATTCGCCAACATAAACCAGCATCAAGTCTATGGTGTGCTGGTTTGCATCATGCATAGACAAATAGGTCTTATTTGTGTTGTGCTTATTGACTGGGGACAGAAATGTTGATTCGCAGTTCCCGAATGAGGACGGATCAGAGGAGGACCCCAGATAAAAGACCACTGGGGTAAGAGATGGTGAGGACTTACGTCTCTACTCCTCAAAAGCAGGGTTGGGTGAAAGCTAAGAAACTGGATTATGTACAAACGTAAACACAGTCACATGTTCGACTCATGAGACCCTGGTTTCTTAAGACCTTACAAATATATTAAATGCATTCTTACCTCATAAAATGTTGGTGAAGTACTCTTCTGGAATGTTTTTAAAGAATGTCATTTTAGTTTTTAAGCCATGCACAATTATTTTATTGACATGGACACTTTAGCATAAACTTACCAGTCAAACAAACCTCAATTTAAACTTTCCAGTATGTGAACGCCTCTCCTTTGTTAACTCGTCGTCTTGATCTTCTTAGTCTAACAATTTTCTTCCGCTTACGTTCTGCCATGGCAGTCTGTTTTTCTTTTCTTTGCTCTCATCGCACTACTGTAGGAAGGATGCTTTGCAGCAACCGTAACGAGTCACCAGAAGGAGCCTGCATCTACGTTTTTGTAAAACTGTGTTTAATAATCACACCTGTGCTCTTAAAAATGGTTTCTTCTTGGTTCCCCTGATAGTTAGATGTCCAAAAAAGGTCTACTTGGAACACTCTCTGGTAAAGATTCCCAAAGAGGGAGAAACTGGAGAGTATGTGTAGGACATAGCGATTCTGACAAAGTCTTCAGGATGGACGGCTTTGTACTTTCTCATTAACACAACATTAGATGTAGCTCTAAATGGATAAAAGTTCTTTAATTAACAGAAACTGTCAACAACCTGCTGTTATTATTCAACTGTTATTATTGCTGTTATTATTATTATTATTGGAGTGGTAACGTAACTCCACTTTGCGTTAAGCCACACTGTTATGCTTTATTCTTTGTATATCATATGCATTTCTCTAATATTGGAATAAGTGCAGCGTAACATTATTGCAGCAAGAGTAACCACATTTCTTTGCATGTCTCCATAAAGTGATTGATATTTCACCAAGAACAGAATTTATACCCCCAAACCTTACCACAAAGCAGTCAGGCTACTTTAAACTGTTTATATAATTCCACCAGCAGCACATCTGATTCAAATGAATTCAATAGAGAATAGCCAAACCCATGTGCTAGTGCTGGAATTTCACATACACATTAGTAGTATTGGATGGGAGTTTGGAATACGGGAGTGAAACCCTGACACGTTGACAGACATCATAGTTTTCCATCACAAAAATGATATTGGCAAGTAATAGCCCATCATAATAGTCTGTTCGAACTATTTTTCTGAAATTTGAGGGCTGGAAATGAAGTGAATGACCTGTGTGCATTTCCTGAAAGTGCCCATGAAACAGCTTGAGAGCCGTGATTAGATTCCGAATGTTGACTCATTAGATTTGATAAAGGAAGTCAAGCAGGGAGTATGTCGAAGGGGTTGATGGATTTTCACAGCCAATAGTGTTCGGGATACTGATGAAGGAGGCCAAAACAGCTTTAAATACAATTTGTTTTCAACGGTGTAGGATTATTCACTGCTAATTTATCACGTTCTTTATCCTTGAGCATAGACTTCCAGCCACCACTCCTCGGATCGGTACCAGGCCGTGGCTTGTTTTAAGGAAAAAGACTGCCATTCAATTCAGAAAAATAAAACTGTATTGAGACTAACATATAAAGCACAGACACACACATACATAGACCTCAACCATCTTTTTAATCCATAAGAGGCTGTTTACGAAAATAACAAGCAGGAATTGGCACAACCACGATTACATGAATGACTCATGTGTGATGATATCTTGCTGCTGCTATTCAGCAACAGCATTTGATTGGAAATAAATTGGGCGAGTAAAGGCTAAATCATGAAAAATATTTATTCCACCGTTTCACAGAAATGATCAACTGTAAAATATCAATGATTTTAATTTCATGGGCCAGAAGGAAATCCAGTCAAACCCTCGTGCAGCATCTGGCACCAAGGTCACTGGTTCAAACATCTTGAGTCTTAGAATAAAAAAAATGGCCTTGTGGGACAGAAATGCAAAGCAGATTTTCATATTTCAGACTTTCATATCTGCCAAATAGCAACCACGACTAATAACTGACTGGACACGAAGATGAACGGAATCAGGAACTGTTGTAGATATAAAAATTGCAAGCTAAATCCGTGTAACATATCCCGACATGTGGTCGGAAATACGCTTCCATGGTTACTCTGTTAGTTATTGTAGTCATTCTGATGATAAGGGTTTTTTTAAGGCATAAACAGAGCACAGCACTGTAAATGCTCTATGCTAATCGAGCAATGAAATACACTGATAGCTTTTGATGCTGTCCCTTTGAAATGCTACATCTCCGGCTGACATTTCTCAAATGCCATTAAGAACGCCGTCAAAAAATGTAAACAGGGCAAATACGCTTAAGGTAGGACCGAGTTCTGCCAGGAGGCTCGTATCAGCTATGTTTGACTTCTAGAGAAATGCTTTGTACAGGTTCCTACAGGTTGTTGTGATGATTCCATTTCTGACCTCTATTATAAATTCTTGGAAATATGGCCTTGAGGAGTCGTTCACCACGTAGTCCAGCAGCGTGACCAGAATTAGAGTGGAATTTATCATTTCGGTCGGTCGGGTGAATTTGATTCGGGTTTTGTATTTCTTGTGAAATGTAATCAGCATTTACATCTCCCAAAACACCTGTAAAAAGGTCAGCTTTTTATACATTCTTTTAATCTGTTACTTAACACACTGGGTTTTTTCCCACACAAATGTCATTAAATAATTCTGGGAAATTCCCAGAGCAAAATCAATCTCACAAGGAAAAGAATGTTAATCTTGTGTTGGCCGGTTAGTCTACTAATGTAACAGATAATTACACAGTTCGGTAAAAAAAAATCCCTTCAAGGATTCCACAAAGGTTGGTTAAGGGGTAATGGCCCTTTTCCACTGCATGGTATCATCTTCGTGTCTTAAAAGCATGCTACATGGAACCCTTTCTAACAGGGAGAACACTCAGGTCTAGGGTTCATCTTAGAACCTTTAAGGCAACATGCAAAGGGAATAAGGTTTTTGTGACATATCACAATTAATTTCTGATCAGTTAATCAGTTGAGTTCTGCTTTTTTTTGCATTTGAATCTTGGCAAAATTATAAACAGGGTGCCGCAAAAGTCTGGATCCCGTTGGCAATGATTTATTTAAATACAGATATTATAACAAATGCTCAATTTGGTGGCCTTGGACTTCACGACATTTGTGTATATGCTGAATATAAGTTACATGCAGAGATGATTTCCTTCTATAGTGCAGTGCCAACGGATCCAGATATTTGGGAAACCCTGAATATTTATGCAAATGAGGCCTCATCTAATTAAACGAGTGTAAGTATCTAACTAAATAGTACAATGAGTCTTTGGATTATGTTTGAATTCAAAATTTAATTCTATTTTCTAATTTCTCTCTCCAGAACAGGTATTCAAGAAGACACCACAGAAGGGGGCGGAGCTATATCTTCCTTACACCAGCTACATTTCAGGTAGACGTAGAAGAAATTGACACGTCTACCTGACATGTCACACATTTAAACTACCCAAGAGGGACCAGTGAAAAACCTTTAATAGTTCTAGAGTTTTTCTAAGAGTGAAAATTAATTTCTCAACTTTAGAGAAATCCAACACAACTGTCCGAGTGTGTATCTCATATATCGGATGTAACATTTACAATAGACATCTGAAGTATTATTACATATTGTAAAACTAACTTGATTAAAGGAGGTTGAGTTTAATTTCACAATTAAACTCGATAAACCCAGCGGAGGACACAGAGGCTTCCCCTACGTGCTACGATTCTCCATTTGGCAGCAGCTGAAGAGCCGCTACTGCTCCAGTCAGGTTCTGTTTGCTCACCCAGGATTCCACTGGTGCTCAGAGTGTGAGGTGCCAGGCCCCGGGCGTGTTTATGTTGGCAGCTATAGGCAGCAGACTGTGTGTCTGTGGAGGCAGCGAGGCACGCCAGAGGACGTCAGAGCGATTTGTAGAGCGAGTGAAGTGCAGCTGGGTTTGAAACATGACAACATTAAATGCTGACCTGAAGTCAGGGTGTTAAGCAGGAATAATAATGGACGGGGTGGGACTAAGTCCTGTGGTTCAGTGTAAGGTGTACTTAAGGGTTGATTTCTATCCATAATTGGAAGTAATAGTAGTTACCCATTCTTTCCCGGTCTCAATGATTTCAGTGCCGACAATGTTACCGTACGTCACACTTTAAACTAGACAAAAAAGAAGAAAGAAAAATCCACTGACTTTCACACATGCAGTGTTTAAACTGTTTGACTCAAACACTGGTGTGTTTTGCCCAATGGTGCAATCCATTTGGGCAGAGCACAGCTATATGAGACTGTCTAAGAAGGCCTCCAACGTGGTTGTAGTTGTGGAAAATGATCTAACGTTAAAGTTTTCAAAATTGGCTCGTGTACTTGTGTCTGCACCGGATCCATTCTGGGCCTAAAGTACTTCATATGGCACTTCTTCTATATCAGTTCAGGTGAAGTCTTTCAATCAAAGCTGTTCACTTATACCCCTTTTCCTCCAACAGGGACCTTGGACCAATTTTGCACCTTTTGGAGCATTTCAACCAAAAATATATTGGTTTGAAACCTGAAACTGGAACAAAAAGATCCACCAACAGGGAACAGGTACTTGAACCGGTTCTGTTCAGGATTCTTTAAACCTTGGTGCCAGCTAGCAAACCAGCCCAAGTTTCCACCAGTTTTGAGCGTAACCATTGTAAACTTTTGTTCTGTTATTTGCATATATTTGCCTGATTTATCCTTTACCATTGCATTCTCTGTTGCTGCGCTCTGCTTCCTCTCCAAACCAATGACATGTCCACTGATGGTTCACACTGGAAAAACCAGCTAGTGCTTGAACGATTTGCTTACTCTTTATCTCCAAATAACACTATGTTTCTTCAGCACCTCACTACAGCACTTTTTCATTTTGAAACTGGAAATATCTGCACAAATGACATCATCTGAAGTGTTCACTACCAGTGTTCAGCCAAAACCCAGACCACTGGCTTTCAAGCCTCTCTTTAAGACCCACCAGACTGTCTACACATCTGTATTATCCCAACTGACAACACATGGCTAGAGAAAATGTGGACAGTCTGGGGGGAACTTGAGGACTGTTATGAGAACCAGTGGACTAGAAAATGGTTTTTGAGTTCAAAACCATGTTTTTTATGGTCATACAGAACTCTCTGTGCGAACGGCTGCTACCTCAGCATCAAGTGTGTCTTATTCTCATCTGCAAACAAACAAATCATTCGTGGAATTGCACAATCCTTAAGAACAAACCACAGCTATTATCATTAGACAGTAAAGACATATTCGGTTTCATAAAATCAATATATACAAGACCTTGTGTATGACAAGAACAGAGATAACAGTGATAAAACTGCAGCAGCATTAAACACTGCAGCCAAAAAAAAGGTTTAAACTGTGCTTTCTTTCTAGAGAACCTTCTTATCTTGTAAATCTAGGAAACTATCTTTCTTGGGCATTCCTAGAATAAACATTTCCATGCATGAATGTTAAGTCTTGTGGTTATTTTGATGTACTGCAAGCCAGACCTCTCATTTCCTCATTTCCTTCTCGCTTATCTTAGAAAAACCTCTTATTGCACAGGCATTCTTTACACTTTTAGTAATCACTGTCCTTACATCAAGCAAATGTCCTAATCTGATTTCTAACTGCAGAACTACAAGCAGTCCTTAAATCTGCCTTTGCTCTTTCAGATACTAAGTCATAACCTGGCACCAGCAGCACAGCAAATCAATCAGAATTACAGGCACAGGTCCAAGTCGCTCAACGCTCGATCCAATTTGGAGAATGTGGCCAGCACAGCATTCCCATTATCTTCTGAGATACGAAGAGGATTGAAAACTAATGAGTACCCAAATCAAAATGCCTTGTCTTGATCTAAGTTGAAGGAGAGATTGCTTTTTAAAGTAGCCTTTCTGTACTCAATACCACACAGAGTTTATTGGCATGGCAACTCAGGCAGTCTCAAACTGGGAGCATGAATATTTAAGGAAACTGCCAAGACATGTCTGGTGTCTGCAGTTGCTTCTTTAGTTCTGCCATAAAGCTACAAGGCTGATACTGACTATTTAGGATTGTGCCTCAAGCATCCAGTGGATCAATGGATCCATAGTCTATCCCAGGAACTCTGAGAGCAAGGCAGGATGGGACCCCGGTCTACCACAATCCACCACTTGTATTCCTATACAATATTATATTCCTATACAAAATTATATTCCTTTGCAGATTATCGCTTTCCTTACTAAGAGCCATGCTCTTCTATCTATCTGTCATCTATACAATTAAAGCAAACCCCAAACTGACCAAAGATTCAAAAACAGATTTTATGCTGGACCAACCAATGCAAACTGACATGTTTTGTCATGGATCCCAAAACAAACTTACATAGCCACTGGGAGAACTTGTGCTATTGAGCTCAGTCAGGAACCTGAGATTGAACTCCAAACTCAGAGCTCTGAGGCACCAACGCTACATGGATGGACCCCAGTGATTCATTAATTCTTCATCAGCAAACACTTCATCCTGATTGGAGTCATGATAGATCCGGAGGAACATAGGGCGTGAGGTGCGAATACACCTAGGGCAAACTTAGCACAGGCTAAGGAGGATGTTTTTGGGATGCGAGGTGGAAAGAACCCTAAACCTACACTACCGGTCAAAAGTTTGGACACACCTACTCTTTTTCATAGGTTTTTCTTTTTTTTTTTTGCTTTCTACGTTGTAAAACATTACTGAATACATCAAAAC
>JAQQZX010000016.1:5180398-5192856 GCA_030068355.1 Notoglanidium maculatum | reverse complement strand
CAATTTAGAGTAGCCAGTTGCCCTAATCTGCATGTCTTTGGACTGTGGGAGGAAACCGGAGCACCCGGAGGAAACCCTCGCACGCGCGGGGAGAACATGCAAACTCCTTTGCGAAATATTGCTTTATCGAATCATCCGAAAGACCACCTCGTGTGAGCGTATAAACGTTTTTGCTACATTTGAAAGTTTTTTCAAAATTCAAATTCTCAAATGGTTAATGGAAACTCGCCTAGCTAGACAAAAACTTTAAGGATGGTTAGTGTTAACATTCCTGCAGGTAAGCCTGTTGCAGCAAAGTTTTTACAAACAAACATTCTCCGAACCAAAGAGTTCCAGATCCACAAGGTTAAAAGATTGCTGGCTGACCTGAAGTTCAACATATTAGCGGTTCATCATTCGTTTGCCTTATAAACGGCTCGTTTGTGTTAGAGCGGTGCTCCGGTTGTGAAATCCTGATTTATTGCCCTGCAATTACTCAAACAGTGATCAATAATTAAACCTGAGGTGTTATTCACTGCAGGGTCACTTACAGGCCTTCGCATTGGTCAATTTACTCAGCGTGATTTGCACTAATGTGTTATCTCCGAGACACCTCGCCTTCCCCCAGTGTCTGATGATGAAGCTGTCTTTTCCCGCTTTATCTGCAGAATCCTCTTTCCCGCAACCTTTAAAGGTCACGATCTGGAGCGCTGCCTTGATAACTGTACGCTGACCAGAGACCAGAGAGAATGGTGATGCTTGATAAAATGCATCCTTAGATATCCAGTCTAGGGTACACACACACACACACACACACACACACACACACAATTCTCATTCCCTCTAGCTCCTTTCTCAGTTGGTGTAAAGTTATCAATACTCTGATGTAGGTGAATCGAAAAACGGTTGCCATAACTACAGCACTGTTCATGTTCCCCCACTGTTCAGCTTTACAGAACGACGGACAATTATTTCACCACATTTCCCTGAACTGAGAGAAGAACAGAACTCAAAATTCACTCAGAACAGAGCTGCTGGTGTAGAAAATAATCAGCACCTTCTGAGCAATCTTCTGAACTTCTGACAGCGGTTCCAGCTGTCAGGTTTATATTACTGTGTTCTTTCTATTTACATGATCGCTACTATAGTGTCATTTGGAAGATGTGTAATTGCCGATAATGGTGTGAGTTCATTTAGTGTGTTTCTGAAGGAGTCTCCAGCGTCAGTGCTGTGTAATAGTCAGAGGTGAAGCTCGAGCGACGTTTACGGACGCAGAAGCGCACCACGCCTCTTCTCCGGGGCACTCGGTTTGATCCTGAACTCAGGTTACTGTCTGGTGTGAACATGGTGTATGCATGGTGCCCAGCGTCCTGCCCAGGGTGAATTCTCCTGCCGTGCTTCACTCCGGATCGACAGTGACCCTGACCAGTCTGAGGCGGAAGGGAAATAAGCAGAAATGTCTATTTATAGTGATGTGATTGCACATGCGCTGTGATGGATAGACTAAAAAAATGCTGGTGTAATCCTTTAAAGTGAGAAATGGAAAATAAGTAAAAGTCTTCCGATAACATTAGGAAAACCTGGAAATTTGTGAACATGAATCACCGCAAGCTGAGGCCCGATGATCTGGACTGAAATACCATCATGAAGCTGTTATTCATCCTTGTAATCAGATCACAGAATTGAACAAGCACCTCGAAACATCCATCCATTCATTATCTATACCGCTTATCCAGGATCAGGTCAGGGTCACGGGGGAACTGGAGCCAAGCCCAGCTGGTACACCCTGGGCAGATCGCCAATCTATTGCAGGGCTAGCACAGAGAGATGAACAGCCTTTCACACCTATGGGCAATTTCGTGTAGGCAGTTGACCCAATCTGCATGTCTTTGATCTGAGGAAACCGGAGGAGACCCACACAGGAACGAGAACATGCAAACTCCACACAGAAAGGCCCCAAAATCGGATCCGAAGAAGTGTTAAGTGGCTTCACCACGGTTTCCTCCAAGCGGAACAATAGAGTCGATATTGAAAGCAGCGAGTCCAGAAAACACCTCTCCTGTCCTGTCCTGGACCCCACTGAGACTCTGGTGCTCAGGAAATGACCATAAATGGACTGATCCACCTACTCAGCAGCCTGGGCTGTAAACACCAGAGTCTAATATGCACTTGCAGGCCACACTGCGTGCTCTCATACCCACTTACCTTTGTGCGCTTGGGCTTTTATTCCATCGTGTGATTTGGCCGAGGTGCTGTGTAATCAGCTCTCGAGTGTAGGTGGTTAATGCACGACTTCACCCACTCGAGCCGAAGTCTGTTTGCTCCGTTCAATAATGAGACGTGAAAATGTATTTCTAAAAGAATTCATAACAACTCACGGGTCCTAAAAAAAAATCGCTGGCAGAGATGACGAAAGCAAAACAATGATGACAAAGTCTTTTTTTTTCTGTTTTGTTTGAAAAGACAGAGTAGCACAAATCCATGTTTAGGTCATGAAATTAACAAAGCCCTGTTTCTGTCTGCCAATGTGGTCTCTCTACTGGAATAAACATTTTTTCCCCCTCACTCTTCCTTACATCCAGAGTCCCCCTAGTGGTTATTTAACTGCAGTCTGAAGGAATCACACTGAAGAATTAACTTGTACAATTTCGGAAAGACATTACTTTGGAACATTCTGTTCTGCCCTCTTTTTTTTTTTTTACAGGCCTCGTGGGTTTCCAAGTAGTGAAGTAAAAACAAGAAAAGAGAGAACCCTGGTAATAAATCTTGTGCTTTCATTACAAGCTATGCAAGAAACATTCCTGCACGGCGTACCTATCAGGAAGCATCATGTGATACACAGGAAGAAAAGAGGGTGACCAGACATCCTGTATTTTCAGGGAAAGTCCTATATTGCAGTTTTGTTGCAATTCATAACATATTCATACAAAAATGTGCAACGTTTTTGAGACGCTTTGTTCGTTCCTGTAACTCGGCAGACTGGTGTGATGAAGCAGAGTCAATATTACTAGACTGAAGATGATTATTTTAATAATCACATCAAGAAGTGCTTAATTGCTCTTATAAGATTAAACATTTTTATTTATGCAAGACTAAAACGTACTTTTTATTTGTTTGCGGTTATATTTAAAGTCGTTGGATGCTCACAAAACAGCCAAGTTCCTGTTGTCACTTACATTACTGTTGTTACATTATAGTTCAGAACGTTGGTTTTGTCTAACAATATTTCAGCACTGAGTCGCTTCTGAAAACATCAAACCTGAAGCAGGACTTTATTCCAAAAGCAGGCCGCAGTTCTACTGTGGGAGAACATGAAAGCAGAACCCGGGTTTGCATGAGAGCGACTGTGTGTGTGGATGTTTTAATTTCAGGCAGAAAAGCCAGCAGAGATTAAGCGAGCTGTCCTGTAATTATACACTCGGCTCATGAGAAAGCCCTCTGTGCCTCGAGCATGTTGTAAACACTGCCACATGTCAAAACAGCCCAAAGAGGAACAGACGCTCGGCACAGCCGCGTGTTATAGCGAGAGGTTGCCCGATACGTTTCTATTCAACATACTCAGTGTGTGTTTATTATCGATATTATGACCCAAAAAAAGAAACATGCTGCTGGATCGCAGGATGGACATTTACGGCACGGGATCTCGATTAATAAGCCATCAGCAAGTTTTGCTTATTAGTTATTAGTGTGCAGTGTGAACATGAATGCTGAGCAAAATGTGCTGGAGTTACACAGATAGATCTGGGATTATATAAAATAGGGCTGCAACTAACTATTTTTTAATCATTTGAGCAATCAATCAATTGAGAGTCATCTCGATTCCATTCACTGAAAATGACTCACCTGGCCGTATGAATTTGACTGGGTGTAATTGAACAAATCAGGAATTGAAACACAGGTTAAAACATGCACCAGCTACATAATTAATCAATCAATTTTTTTAAATTGATTTTAAGATTCATGGATGAGCAGGCAGATGTTCTTACAAGCATTTCAACTCCTGATTTGTTCCAGAAAAATTCAAAAAGGTGAATATCCACAGGTGAATCATTTTCAGAATCGACTCTTTTGAATCAACACTTTTATGGAATTGATTCTTTTTTGGAATCGACTCCCAGCACTTTCAGTGAGAAACAAAAAATGAATGATTTTTTTTTAAAAAGCTAAGTGATTGGAATTGCTTCGCTCCTTGTAGCGTGAAGTGACAAAATGCTTCACATCACAGGTTAACTAGTCACTGGTGGAAAATCTTTTGCCAGATATTATTACCTCCACCAATGATGTAATGTTTTCAGTGCAGTTGGTTTGTCTGTCTGTTTGTTTACTTGCTTGCTTGTTCGTAATCAGGACCGTGCAAAACCTACAAAACTGATTTCCATGAAACTTGGTGGCAGGGTGTAGCATGGGCCAAGGAAGAACCCATTACATTTTGGAGAGGATCTGACTCACGGGGCAGATCCATGAATTTAGTTTCCACTTCGCTATTGGTGCACGATACGGCATTTGACCTTGGTGGAAGTCTACACTCGACAATGCCATACCTCTTAAAATCCAGTAGATGGCAGCAAAGGTCAATAGTGACAAAACATAGCCAATGTAGAAATAAAATGACTCCATTGGAAATATATCTAGACATATAATGTGGCTGTGGATGCACATTTGCATCTCATAGAAGAGTCGTCCTTGTTAGAGGTAATTTTATAATGGCTCGAGCATTTACGCCAGTTTACAATCATGTTATTGTATTTTCTTAGACATGTTCTATGCCTTTATTCATTAAGAAAAGAAATTGACAGTGTTACATCTTCAAATTTGATGAAAACATGATATCATGCTTCTTCCCAAATTGGATAGATGCTGGAACTGCATGAAACTGCTGGATCGATCGGAAAACATGGGACAGACCATTTAAAGTGTCAGTTATAATAATTATTGCATGCATGTTAGGTTTTGCAATGTAGTGTCAAAGTGATGATGGGTCTTTGCCTCAATGTTTTTAGAAGCTGTCACTATAAACCATAGGAAATTTTTCCCTCTGCAGCTTCCATTGTGGTTTTTAAACTTTCATTTTTGTTCAGGTGAACGGTCAAAAAAAAAAAAACGCAACACTTTTGAGGTTTTGGTCAGTGAAAAGAACAAGAGAACATCATAAAGCTGTTTCCTGAACTCTGGCCTCTTACCTGCAGAGGAAACACACACACACGCACACGCACACACACACACAGACACAGACACACCTATTTCCCTTGCACACCTTCTCCTAAACCAAGTTGCCATGACAACAATAAGAAACAAAGAAATAAAGCTCCTCCTCCTTTTTTCTTTGTAGCCTCTTTCAAAAGCTGTCTGTCAGAGGGCTAATTAACGACACTGAAGCACAAGAACAAAATAACCGTCGCTCCTGTAGTCATTAATTTCTGAATCTCGTTAATCTCCTCCTGACTTCTCACCCGACATGTCTGTGGAGACGCCAGACATTTTTCTATCTTCATAATTAAAGGGGAATTCTGGCAAATGACTAGCATTTAATATTTTATTTGTAGTGTTGTTACTAAGGAATAAAACATAATGTAGTGTGCTGTTATGGAAAACTGATCAACAACGGGATGGTGTGATGTGGTCCCATGTGCCACCTCGGCTAGTGTTAAACCCCAAAGTTGATTATATTCCAATAACTGCAAGTCCCTCAGTGTCTCAGTCCCCGTGCACCACAACAATCAGCCAGCAATTACCATTTTTATCTGGAGCAGATGTTAACTACAAATCTACTGAGAGGTACCAAAAGCCTGGTCCCAGTTCAGCTGTTCCGTCTGTCTCCTGCCTCCATTAATCTTGCGACTGATCTGTGTCTCCCTCTGTTGGCAAACTGCGAACGCTGCGACCAGCGCGCTCTCGGAAAACACAGGAATTCACACAGTTCACTAGAAATCCTGAACTGAACAACACAGGTCGTTTCTGCGAAACAGGATGTTCAAAGAACTCAGTATGAAGGTCATTCAAACTGGTTATGGAAAATAAAAAGGTTTATAGAGTGGCTCTGCTATCAGACACACCACGCGACCATTAATCTCTTCTTAAAACAACAAAACACTGGTGCACAATAAAATGTGATGACAATTAGTTTTTTAATAATACAATCTTTGAATAATAACTTTTTTTAAATAACATTATGTATGTAAAAATACTTTAAAATATAATAATAATAATAATAATAATAATAATAATAATAATATTGAGATTGCTTAGTTTGTGGAATCTCTCTCAAGTTTCTTTATAAGTAAAAAAACCTATAAATTAAATAGTATTATTTCTAATAACATCTAAATAACATTTTCTATATTTAAATACTAATACTACATATAACAACAATAACTATAACAATGCTTATTTTGTGTAATCTCGAATTTCTTCATAAGTAATAAAATATCATTTTAATAGAACTATTTCTAAATATATTTAATTTTTTTAGATTAAAAAAAAACCTACTATTGCAAATAATAGTAATACATATAAATGTGTGTGTGCGTGTGTGTATAATTAAAAGCATTAATACTGAGTAACTGAGCCGACTTTGTTCAAACTCCAGCTCCTTTATCATGCACAGTATCAACAGCACGATGATGACACGATCACACGCACAATCTCCGTCTTGAAAGTCAACAGTACATATTGATGAGACAAAATCTATCGGCGGCTCGGATCAGAAAATGGGGAGGGTGTGTGAGGGCTTTACGAGGGTGTGAGATGCTCTTTCCAAGAAGTAGCTGCCTGGCTGGCGCTCGAGTGCCTGTGAGTATAGGCTGCATGTTTGTAGAGGAGAAAAGCAGGGTGTTTATGTGCTTTTAAAAGATTCCCAAGATTTAAACTGCTTAGCAGGTTTTTACATGTCAGATCCTTAGTCAGCTGATTTTTGAATTTCAAACACTGCACTTTTGTGAGCAGGATCGTTATGCTGGGCCTGTGGGGAACTGTTATTTAACTGCTGTTTAACTTCTCTTTTTTTGCTCTGAAAGTCAGACGGAGTATATAAGGGCAAGTGTAGGCTGATTTGGGTGATGGCTGTGTAACTACTTTTGGCTCTGGGTGTGTGTACGTATGTTAGTCAGCGGCCATGTGTGTGTGTGTTTCCCTATCAGCCCTGTGGGACCTGTAGCTCAGTCTTTCCAACTACATCAATGTTCCACTAAGCAGAAAAGGAAGCCTGAGCCCATATACACACACACACACACACACACACACACACACACACACACACACACATTTTTGTTTAAAAAAATATCAATGGGAACCAGCCAAATGTCCCCACCACATCAAAATTATTCCTATCCCTGTGAGGACATTTGGTTCCCACAACATATAAAAACATGCCCACTCACACGCACACTCACACACACCATCCGAAGCCCAGTGACATGCAGGCAGCACAAGGCTAACCATTACATCACGCACCATGACACTCCACCCCACGAGCTCATCTCATCTCAGTCGTAACATATCTGCAACATCCCATTCAACATCAAGTCTTTATTTTAGTTTACCACAATTTAATAACCGCTGTTTTATTGAAGCTACATCATGCCAGAATTAAAGAACCATATTTCAGCGTCTTTGTAGCATATGTGTGACTACCATGAGCAGGAGTTTTAACAGGCTTCCCTGTACTTTGGAAATTTTTAAATAGTCCAAGGGCAGGTGGTGAATTCTGTCAACAGACTTCCATGCAAAGCTAATATATACGGAATATTGCCAAGGCAACATCACTAATAACGACACCCTCCATGCCCCCATGACATATGTGTTAAAGGGACATGCCTGCATGTACAGAATGTGAGGCATTTGGCTTTGACATTCTTCCTTCTGAAAGCAGTGCAAATTCAAACACCTCCTACCGTGGAATGTCCGCAGTCGTTTCTGCCTCGAATTGTTTCCCACTTCTATTCAATTTCTCATCCAACATACACTATATGGACAAAAGTATGGAATTATTGAATTCAGGTGTTTCAATCAGACCCATTGCCACAGGTGTATAAAATCAAGCCCCTGGCCATGCAGTCCCCATTTACAAACATGTGCGAAACAAAATGGGTCGTTCTGAAGAACTCAGTGACTTCGAGCATGGTACTGTGATAGGATGCCACCTTTGCAATAAGACGGTTCGTGAAATTTCATCCCTGCTGGATGTTCCACGGTCAGCTGTAAGTGGTATTATTGGCAAGTAAAGTCACAGAGCAAGGTCAATGGAGTGTAAAGGTCACCAACATTCTGCTGATTCCAGAGCTGAATAGTTCCAAACTTCCATTGGCATTAAAGTAAGAGCTTCTTGGAATGGGTTTCCATGGCCGAGCTTGCTGCATGCAAGCCTCACCTTACCAAGAACAATGCCAAGCGTTGGATGGAGTGGTGTAAAGCACATTACCACTGGACGGTGGAGCAGTGGAAACATATTCTATGGAGTGACGAATCACGCTTCTCTGTTTGGCAGTCAGATGGGCAGGTCTGGGTTTGATGGATGCCAGGAGAACGTTACCTGCCTGACTGCATTGTGCCAAATGTGAAGTTTGGTAGAGCAGGGATAATGGTGTTGGGCTGTTTTTCAGGGTTTGCACTAGGCCCCTTACTTCCAGTGAAGGGCAATCTTAATGCTTCAGCATACCAAGCCATTTTGGACAACGCTATGCTTCCTACTTTGTGGACACAGTTTGGAGAAGGCCCTTTTCTCTTCCAGCATGACTGTGCGCCAGTGCACAAAGCAAGGTCCTTAAAGACATGATTGGATGAGTTTCGTGTGGAACAACTTGAGTGACCCACAAAGAGCCCTGACCTCATCCCCATCGTACACCTTTGTGATGAACTGGAACAGGTATTGCGAGCCAGGCCTTCTCGTCCAACATCGGTGCCTGACCTCATAAATGCTCTACAGAATGAATGGGCACAAATTCCCCCAGAAACACTCCAAAATCTTGTGGGAAGAAGAGTGGAAGCTGTTATAGCTGCAAAGGGGGGACTAACTCCATATTAAAGTCTATGTATTTGAATGTAATGTCATTAAAGTCACTGTTGGTGTAATGGTCAGGCATCCCAATACTTTTGTCCATATAGTGTATTTCTGATCACAAAAACAGCATGCTCAGCAACTTTTCTTGCTTTTGAAGAGCAGTATAAATGTGCACAGCTAGCAAAAGCACATACTCAGTTCAAAAAGCAACACTCAGTTCACACACCATTACTGTATTGAAAGCGGCGGCAGTATGCTCAAGGTGTTTGCATTTCCAATGCGTAGTACGTGATATGTGTGCTAGACGCTGACGCTCTGTTGTGATACGTGACGCCTCATGATCTGGATTGCAACGTAAAAACACACAGGCATGGCTTCATGTGGCTTTGTTCAGTTCAGTGTAAACAACAGAAGGTGATACATTGAAGGGTCTTCTTTATGGCAATATTGCGAGATCTCTGGGCTTTTGACTATGTAACAGTTGTTGGTGCCAGACAGCCTGGTTTGAGTATTTCAGAAACGGCTGGGATTTTCCACACACGACAGGTTGGTGGAAGGAAATGCCTTGCTGATATCAGCGGTCAGGAAGGCTATGATAAATAACCACTCTTTACAATTGTGTTGGGCAGAAAAGCATCTCAGATACCTTGAGGTGGATGGGCTACAACTGCAGCAACCACATCAGTTTCCATTCATCAGCCAAGAACAGGAATATGAGGTTTCCGAACAGGAATCTGACAGACTTGTGTCAAATTTTTAGGCTGCTGGTGGTGGTGTAATGGTGTGGGAAATACTTTCTTGGCGCATCCCTTTATGGCCAAAATTTTATCCGTCTTATATCAGCCACCCCCAGGACGATGATGCATCTGGATGTCTCTAACTGGTGCGATGAACATGACAATGAGTTCAGGGTACCTCAGTCACCAGATGTGAATCCAGTAGGTTGTCAATCCAACCTTTGGGGTGTGATCGAATGGGAGATTTGTAGAACGCATGTGCAGCAGTTATGCATCAACATGGGCCAGAATCTTAAAGGAAATTTTCCAACATCTTGTGGAATCCATGCCAGGTTACTTTTCTCAATACAGGGAAACATAAAACATAAGATTTATGGTATCTAGTATAAGTCTGTCTACAACCTTCAGGAGCTAAAGTCTAAGGGGACAATCTGTTGTCCAAGACGACCGCCCACATAATGTTAAAGCTTTCTTCATGTTGAAAGATTACATGAAGTCACACTGTGCCCTACACCACATTTCAATGTCTATGTGATATCGCTGTATTTCGTTCTCATTTGCATATTGCGCATTTTCCAACTACTGGGTCAGTATTGTGCGTAATACTGAAAGAACAGTATCAGATATCAAATATTAAACATACGTGTAAATGCGAGTAGAGGATGAAAAGATAAAGATCATTATGAGATCAGGGAAGACATGCGTGATTTGAGATGTTTGTTTTTTTTAACATAAATTAGCTATAAATGTTGTATGCTATAGCTATCAGTTTATCATTGGGAAAACCATACAACCTGAAGTACCCAATGCTGGTAAAAATGTATTTAGCTTTCTTTAAGACTCCTTTATTTTTTTTAAACAAAGCAATCTGCTTTATCATACCACCCTATGACACCACCAAAAATCTTGACAAGAGCAATCGGTGGAATTGTTTTGACCCGGATAAGTTATCAGATTAACAAGGATAAGCATTGTGTTCAGACACATTCGATGTGATCATAGTCCAATAGTCACGTCAAGCACATTTCATAACACGGCTATCAGTTCTGGCACACGCTGTATCAGTGTCAACGACGTCTGAGAGGAAATACGCCTTTTTTGGGACAAAACATATGCAGTGAAAGGAAAAGAAGCGAGCCACTGATGAAAAGGCAACATAAGCAAAAATCCACCTGGTGCTTTATGACAGACTTTTTCATCACAGCTGAGAGAGTGCGTTAGCCACAGCGTCCGTGTGGGATGACAGGTGGTGAAGTGAGAAGGAGAGAGAGAGAGAGAGAGAGAGAGAGAGAGCAGCTTACAAGTCTAATCTAGAGACAGCTGCAGATCCAAAATTAGAGAAATGCCAACATTATGAATGGCATTCACAAAGTGTAGATTCGAAATGAAAATTCTCACGAATAGAAACTCATAAATCCTTCAGTTACTCCTGAAAACACTTCTAGATTTAATCTTTTCATCTAAGAGTGCAGTAGATCACAATACAATGCTTTTTTTTTTTTTTTTTGAGTGAACACAAATATTACTGCTGAAACTACCGTCAGAGGTGCTGTTAGAGAAAATGAATCAGCAAGAAATAACTGAGAATTTCTGAGACTAAAGTCATAAATGTACAAGAAACAAACAGATATTCTCAGAGATTGTAAAGTCACAAATTTATGAGATAAAATGTCACAAATTCACAGAAAAAAGTCATAAATTTATGAGACGAAATGTCAAGAATTTATGAGAAAATCTCACAAATGAAAAAAAAAACAAACAATGTTTTGGGATTTGGCCAGATGAGAAGAATCCATGCACTCCTGCACAATAATTATACATTTATAAACCTAAGACAAAAAAGCACATGAATAAAATAAAGCTATGTGGTTTATATATTAATGTACCATTGCATCCAGGAAGTGCAACAATCACATACTTCCTGGCTGCAGTGCATTCTGGGAAATGTAGTTGAAAATCTCTTTTGTGCGATCCAGGAGGAGAGCCATTTCCTATAACACCCTGCTCAGCCATGGAGCCGTGGTGTGATGACACTGATCCATCCTTGCAAGTTGAAGTGGCTCCTGTACAAAAAATACTCACTATTTTTCAGAGTTGTTTCTTGTAAATTCATCTTACAAATTTATGACTTTACAATCTCAGAAAACGGCCAAGTGTTTTAAATCATGAATTTGCAACTTTAATCTCGGAAAGTCTTTCTCAGAACATTACCACCCCAACCACCCCTCCATCCCAGAATAAACATAAATATAAAAAATACACAAACACATTTTTCACTTTTTGAATTTTCAAGTAAGCGTTAAAAGTATCCCATTAAAACTATTCAACACTCTCAAGTGCAATATACTTTAAATGGTAGTAGCTTATTGGACTGTTTTTTATGAATTCGACATGCAAAATTGTAAAAATCTGGGGAAAAATGAGCCACGCAAAAATAAGTAGTGAAACTAATAGTGTATATAGGCTCCAGAATAGCAAATAGCATTCGCCGTATCAATAAAAGTTCACAAGATCAAAACCCAGCAATGCCACAGCCATTTGTTTGGAGTCAAACAAAATATGCAACGTACATTAATACAGAATAGCTTTTCATTAAGTCAATGATTTCTTAAACGGTGCAGTTGTAATGACCTCCCGTAAATGATGGACCGACTTTCACGAAGCATTAAGATAACTTCCTTCTACTTAATTCTGATAAAACAGAAGTACTAGTACTAGGACCACATGTAGCTAGAAGTAAGTTTTCC
>JAQQZX010000016.1:5148045-5179187 GCA_030068355.1 Notoglanidium maculatum | reverse complement strand
GGGTGACCCGGGGATCGAACCCAGGACCTTCTTGCTGTGAGGCGACAGTGCTAACCACCGCACCACCGTGCTGCCCCCTTGTACAAGTCATGGGAGAGAATTATTCAGGAAAATTCCATTCACCTGCTTGATGTGCAATTTGGAATTGCGAACTAAAAAAACGCTCAACTATCGAACAGTTTATGCACGCCCCTGAGGCTGTTTTTCAGACAAGTCGTCAAAGCAATAATTTTGCAAAATTGAAATGAAAACACATTTTTAGCATGTAGGTCACATGACATGACATGAAGAAGCGGTGAACTCGCCAAGCGATCGTGGTGGAAATATTTTCCTGATAATTTGTTTGCTCTGCCGTCGTTTTTTTTTTTCTTTAAATGCTTCTATTTTGCTCAAAACTGCAACAGAAACCCGTCTTCAGACATGAGCAGAAAAACTCATCTAGGTGCCGGTGTTGCCTTGAATTCATGAAACAGCCAGAGAAAACTTCCAACAATAATCCCACCAAGAAAGAGTGGAGTGAGAATCAGGCCTCACTTGTGACCCTAACAGCTCCCCAGTCACACCCGGTTAAAAGATTATTCTGAACACATTCAGCTGGGATTAGTACGGGGCTTACGAACGAGCACGCTCCGGTGATTCTGTCCCAACACTGGGGTCAGTTCAGCTCAGCCAGAATGACCACAAAAACTTGAACATACTGTCCACTGTGTCCAGAGAAAAGGCCTGAGACATGCACACTCATTAAGGCAACAGGTGAACAACCAGCCGCACATGTGACCTCGAGGCTTACGAGCTCATCATATCTACTGGCATGAGCCAGCCTTCTGCACAAGACATATGCTGTAGGATCTAAATATAAACGAGAGTTGTATTCCTTATCTGCATTTAAATATGTGCAAAGTTGTCTCTAACAGACAACAAGAACAGAAGGTTCACGCCTCTTGCATAGATGATGCTTAATATTATACAGCAATAAATTCATTTTTTTCCATTTTATACAGGGACGTTCTCAGGTCTCGAGGAAATGAATAAAACAGGATTCCATGAAACTGTGTTCAGGTGAGTCTGATTGCGATGATCATTTTTCATGAAAATATCTGTATTGTGATATATCTCTGCAACATCACTCATCACTAGCCCTGAAATGGGTTAGTAGTTTTTGCATGTACATTTTTACCCCCCCATTATTTTAAAGGTGCATTTGGTAGGATGAAATGGATGCACAAACATCTCCAGCTTTCTTTAGACAGTGAGCTCTGCTGAATAACCATTCCCAGCTCTACACGAATTTTGTCGCAGCTGACAAACTGAATAGTGAATATGAACGCCGGGAACAATAAACAGGCCTTGTAGGGTGACATAATCAAAGAACAGGAATGCCCGACGACACCCATACGAATATCTAGCATGTCAGAATTGCTTGTATTTACTCGTCTAGCTTGACAACTCCTACGACACGTTCCTTGACCTTCCTTCTGTCGCCATGATCGACAAGTTCTTGAGCTTAATTCTTGACGCCGTTCGACGACACGAACGAGGATTGGTCGAAGTCAAACTTGTAATGTTTCCAATCTCCCGACCAAGAGACGGCCAGAATTTATGGCTCTGTGATCGCCTGAGCTCACATGCTGACCATCGTGAAAGAAAAACGTCATGACGTCTGATCCCAGCATCACAGAGAAGCGGCATTTCACAAGGTGATGCTACGTTTGTTCCTGTACAAAGCCAAGACAGAAATCCCAAACATCTGAGCTGTAAAAAAAACAGTGGTGTGTGTGTGTGTACGAACAATGCCTGGCTCTGGAAGACATATGAGAAGACCTCAGAGGAAAAAGAAATGGTAGATCTTGATCTAATGTGACTTCTAATGGGTTTGTGCTGCACACATGCTCCAAACCTGGCGTCTAATGACTGCGACTAGTACTGTATTAAAGGGAAGAAGGAAAAAAAATGTAATAATGAAGAACACCAAGTCTGCAAATTGTTATTCGTGATGGCTGAAAATAACCAACATTTAAGGACATTGTGCTTCAGCAATGATTCACATATTTATTTCTCATTTTAATTGAATAATATTTCAGGTTTAGATTTTAACAGCAAATTTTAGACTTGAGCTATTTTAAAAGACTTAGTTTTTATTGCTTGAATGTGTATTCAGAATTGAGTGCCTTGATTCTGTTTATTATCAATAAAGAACAAAGTTGATGTTGCCCATACATTCAGCATTTTATTTTCAAACAAGAAAATTTTTCTTACCCGGAGACTTCATGGCTTCCGACACCCGTTTGCATGGAAGCAGGATTTTTGTATTTTTAATATGAACAGGAAAAAATTAGACATCCAGTTCAGCTCTCCAAAAGCCTATAAGCGATGAGCCTGGGGTAAATATTTACCATAGACAGTCCACTTGCAGATGTCCTGTCTAGTTAAACGTCTTATTAAACTAATAAAATAGTACATAAACAAAGGCTGTCGTTATTAAAACCGGAAACTTCACACTGATGTTATCGTTTTGGCTACTTTTTTCCCCCTTCACTTCTTTTCCGCAGTGGGTTCTTAGACGCGCGTGCACGCCTCGACGCCGACACAATGGGCGGAGTCTCACTTACAAACCCCGCCCACACTGTGGGAGCCTGAGGGGTTACCTCTTGTCTAATTAAAGTCTTCCAAACTAAAAAAAAAACTTCTGTGTCTGTGCAAATAAAAATATTCGATACAAAATAGTATCTCAAAACATTAACACAACACTAACATTATCTTTTATGTCTATAAGTTGTAAATTAGTCACGTGACTTTTGCCGGTCAGTTTACTTTCAGTGAATGAAGTGGTCAAATGTAGCATATCAACGCGCGTGGCCGACCAAAAGGCGTGGCCTTACACAAGCCACGCCCATATAGTGGCAGCCTGAGGTAAACATAAACATATTCTTAGCTTGTCTAATTAAACGTCTTATAAGCAAACAACAAAAAAGAGTACACAAGAAAAGTTGCAAATATAAAACGGAACACTAGCCTTAAGTTTTTTGGTTAATATTTGTTTTCCCTCACTTGTTTGCCTGAGTATTATTAGACTCGGAAACAAAGGGCGGGGTCTAACACACAAGCCCCGCCCATATCACATAATTTCATTATTCCAATATTCGGTAAAATGGAGCACAATAGCATGGTTTTCTGTACGAGCTAAAGAAATGCCACGTTATGAACATGTCTACCTGCTGGGTATAAAAATGATGGGAAGATTAATTAAAATATCCTAATTGGGTTCATGTCTAATTAGGCCTAATGACGTAATTATTAATAGTGCTACCCCAGCGCATGCTATTAGCACTTTACACTGTCCTTAGTAAATTTTATCAGTTTATTTGCTGTACTTAAGTGAACTTGTGTGTTTCAGGTGAACTGCAGCTCAGTTTAGTATGCCAACAAACGAATCTCTGCTTCCATCCTGTGGAAATATACTGAAAGTACATGAATGATCTGTGCCCTAGTCCTCTACAAACTTGTGTGGGATGGAAAAACTACACTTCAGTGCTGCACCATTAGCACCAGAAATTACTGGCACCCAAAAGGTTTGTACACACATGATTAAAAATTCTCACTCAAACAGAAAGAAAAGTAGGGACATACCATTTCTGCAACAACTCTAAGTAATTGTATTTTCTCTCAAAGCATATGGGAAAACTATTGATCTCTCTAAAGAATCTTTAAAATAAACAAAAAACTCAGTCCCAGTGTTTCCAGGTTAATGAGAGATGGTTCTTGTTTATAGATGGATGTATAGAAGAGGATTAGTCAGTTATTGTACACTGACAAAGTGCACCTATATAGTAAGGGACATAATAAATGAGTAGCTACAGTACAAGATCAATGTACATAAGTGAACACAAGTATAACTGTATGTACACCAATAAAGACCCTCTTTATAAAAAGCTCTCTCACTTCTATCTTCTCTTCCCTGGCACCAATTCCACTTTTTCTTTTTTGATAGGATATCAAAGTAATGAATATCAGTAAGTATTTAATACAGACATCCTCACAGTAAGAGCAGACTGTCTACAAGCTTCTGCTGCCCAGTTATGCAAAACATCTAAGGCACGTTGGAGGTGTGCTTTCAGACAAGTTGTGTCCTGCGTTCACGTGCAAGTGTGCTTCTTGTTTGTACGGATTGGAAAATATGGCAAGTCTGATCTGAACCTGAGCTGAAGTCTCAGTGAAGTATCAACCGCAACACCCATACTCATTATCTGTGCACCCACGCCTTCTTCAAAGTTCAGAACTATATAATCTATCTATCTATCTATCTATTCACACACAGACAAAATCCCCACCATAATGACCAATGTCATAAAAATTTTAGCTTTATTAAGACATTTCCTACATTAGAGTACTATAAAACAGTACAAAGTTCATATATAATGTAGAAATCACTTCTATTACTCTTTATATTAAAAAAAAAAACTGTACAAAAAAATAAAAATTTCTGCAAACTGACAATTCTGAAACTTTTCAATTATTTCTTGTTCCATTTGTCAGCAATTAATTCATTAAAGCTGATTAATGCATGTCTTTTGCTCTGAAATTTAAATGGCAGATGAAAACAATGACAAAATCATGTATGTAATTAGTTATTAGTAAAACCTTTTTTTTAAAAAAACAAAACAAAAAAAAAATTAAAACATCTGAGTCAATTACAAACCAATGTTGATAAAAGTTAATGTCAATCAATAAATAAATCTTTTTTTCTTTTTTTTTTTAAAGTTTGCCAAGTTCCACATTCATAATAATATGGTTGTCCTCACATGCTCCTGGTGCTGTAAACTCCATCTGATGATGTGGTAAAGAGCAGTTGGTCATTTGATTGTTCTGATAAAACCCAGTTTTATGTACTAACTACTGTAATGCTTTGTGCTAACACTAACGAAAAAGGCTGGACTCGAGAGTTCACAGCTGCTTTGGTTAGACAGCGGTCCCCTTCTCGACGTACTGTACATCTGTCCAGGACAAATTCATCAACGTCTCCAGAAACCACAGGCTTCTTCATGTCAAATTAGGACACGCAAGAAATAAGGCTTGTTGGCAACTTGAGTCATGTGATAGAGAAGGCAGTAAAGTGGCGATGCGCAACCAGAAAAAAGCCACTAGGGGGAGGCTTGTGCTACAAGTCCTTTACTTGGCTCCACAATGTGATGAAGCTCTGCCTTGCAGATGGTAGGTGTGGTGCAATGTAGAAAGCTGACAGCAGGCGGTTCCTCATCACCTGAAATCACAAAGATGAAGACAAAGACGAATGAACTGTAGTGTCTACTTTTGGTCATTTATTGCATATGCAGTCTGCAATACACTACAGCTGTTAAATCATTACTACTGGACATCATGCCCTTTCTAACTTGTTTGTCTAGATAGTTATGTCATATTAAAAACTGGGGAGCACAAACAAATAAGGATCGCTATCAATATGCATCTTGTAACCTATAAAAAAAATGCACTAAAACATGTTCTTGACCATTACTAGAACACAACAGTTACATAAACATGTAGGTGCTGCTGCTGTATTTTCCTTATAACCACAGCTGTGGGATTCATACAGGCATGCATGTTCTTGTCATTGCACCATGTTGTTCTTTATCTACTTCCTGTATTTAGTGTTTTCATGCTGTCAGTTTTGACTGGCTATTGATGGGATCCATTACGACTGCTAGAGCTCTAAGGATTTGTGTCTGTGACCTTGTCAATTCTTCAGGTGGGACGTGTTCCTAAATCAACGATTTTTCTTTTAACGTGTCACTGCTGGATGTATTATCAGTGTGCACCTCTTATTCCTCCTACTGTTGAACCCTGTGAAAATTACTTAAGGACTCAAACGGTTCTACATCTAGTAGCGAATGTAGTGTAGCTTTGCATTTCAGTTAATACAATTTTTTGTTACAAAGTACTATTAAAACAGTGCCTATATTTAACCAGTCACCTTAATAGTTCATGTACATAGCTAGCTACCTGCACCACTGAGCTCAGTAGCTAAATAGTAATGCATTCTAAAGTACAAAGTACAGCACTATAAGTGATAAAGTACGTATGTGCAGCATTTGTTTTTTCACAATTTCCTGCCTAATTTGGTGACTCGCCTATTAGAACCTACCAGCCAACTTACCCTTAATATTACATTTTTCATATGCCATAACATGGCCAGTTTTGCTCCCTTGGCTCATGGCAGTAATGGGTTTAAAGAAAGGTTCTAGTAACATTAAAGAAATCTTGACTGATCCAGGAACAAATCCTATGTGAAGAAATCATATTCACTGCATGGGGACGTGCAAAAGAAAATACTCACATTGAGTTCTACGTTGGCCAAAACAGATTCACTTGAATACCAGTTGTCTGTTTTCAATCTGAGCCATTCATTCATATGAAAGCATTTATAAGGAACGCTGTTTTACCTAGCCCAGAGGAAGAAGACACACTTTCTGTCAAGGAGGACGAGTCTGCCAGGTCTGGTGAAAGTCCCTCCATCAGTGGAATTGACAGCTCTGAAGATGGAACTGATGAATCGTAGATTCCAGAGTCTCTGGGCATTTCTGGAGGGCTCGCTGAGCCGTCTGTGTGGCACAAGGGCCTCGGTAATGCGCTTGCCTCCTGACCTGATGATGACGACGACTGTGATGAACTTTCCTCAATTTCCTCCTGCGCTGAACTCGAGGCCATGCCAGAGAGCAAGAAAGTGCCTGGATTTGGCATTGTGGGCGGGATGAGAATGTTCAAGATGGGGCGCTCACTCTCAGAAGGCCGCTTTAGCATCACCTCATTTAGAGCGAGTCCCGAGTCGGGCTTCTCGCGCTTGTGAGGGATGAGAGCAGAAACAGGAGGCATGAGCTGTCGCTCAAACCAGTCGGGTTCATGGGCAATGTGCTGGTGCATGTTACAGATGGCTACGTAAAGCGAGCGGCCAGCCTTGCTGCGGAAATAGTTGCGCTTGCTGACGGAGGGTACGCCAAGCTGACGCGAGTGCAGCCGTGCCAACAGCTCCGGCAGCTGGTCCATCAGCTTGAAGCGGGGTGCCAGAGCCAGCGAGGTGGGCACGTCACTCTCACGCGAGTAGTCAAAGTAGACGGCCATGAAGCGTGAGAGGTCAGCTGATCCCTGCTGAGCCTCGCGCAGCTTCTCACTGATCATGGCAGCAGCTACGACAAAGAGGTCGTTGCTGCTCAGGTCTGGTATAGCCACCTCTTTATTTTTCTCCTTGGAGGTGGCTTTGCCTTTGCGATGTCTTTTCTCTACAAAGTATTTAAAGCCTTTGGAACAGATGGTGATGAGGAAGTGAGCCTCTTCGATGTGCCGGCTCAACCACGACATCTGGCCTTCCTTACAGATTTCCAGATGTTCCCAAAGATCCAGAGCCACCTACAGACAGACAAAAACAGGGTACACTCATTAGACTTTGGACTACCTGGACTAACACTGTTAAATTTCTTTTAAAACTGCAAGAAAAGAAAACCAGCAAGCTCATAGAATTTAATGTTTCCAATTAAATTTAAAGTATTTATCCATAATAATGTGTCACTGCTGCTGATTTAGCTTAAGCCAAAAAAAAGGTTATGCTATCATTGGAGCTTTAATCTTTAGAAAGATATTTTATGTTTCCTAGTCAGCGTATAAACTTACTACTGATTACATATAAAATTAATGTTCTATAACTTACAATCATAAACCCTACAATATTTTCAAAAGAACATCAAAGTTAGGTAGAAAACAAATGTTTCAATAGATTTTAAATACTGATGACCATTTCTATAATCAGATAGATTTAATCAGCTATCCGACTACCATTAAAAACCCACGTCAGTGCTATTTTCATCATCATAAGTAAAAAAAGAAAAACAGACAAAAGTGTCTAATGAAAATCACAACTCAGTTTTAAGTTTTAGTCTCCCTTTGATCAATTACCAGCAGGTGGCAGTCTGTACACATTTCTATATCCCATTGAACTCCTTGTGATGTTTTAAGTGCATAACCAAGCGTGGGGTGCAAAAATTACCAGCATGAATGGGTGACCCCCAACTGTGTTCCTTGGTAACTGTTAATTAATTTGTACTGAACGAAGAGCGAACTGGAGCTCACCGCACAGCCGCAGAAATCCTGCAGGAAGAAGGCGAAGCTCTGGATGACAGCAAGATGTTTGGGGCAGTCTTTAGTGGAATAGCAGATGAAGACTTTGGGCCGAGGCCATGGTCTCTCTGTGCTCAAGGCCGTGGTGTGAGAGGACGACTCGGAGCTCTCTTCGTCCAGGTGGGAGTAGATGTTCTCTGCGAAGATTTTTGAGATGAAAAAGTTCAACCGGGCTCGGGGAAGATTCATGCGAGGGGGTGAAAAACGTCAGTAGATTCCAGGACATTTATTATTACCATATGATGAAGTTCACTTGGGCTGACTATGAAAATAAAACCTAACATAAGCCCTGCATGCACAGTAATACATATTTATCTCTGAGGAGACTGTATGGTCAGGCCTACATCACTGAAACATAACCACTAGGCAGCCAGGAGCTTAACCATAACAGCGCAGAGGGCATTAATTATATCATGTCATTAACGTTCTTCTTCGAGATTCCTTGCACGCAAAAACAGCCTTACAAGGAGTTTCCTTTTGTCGGTCAGAAGCAGCGCAACAGGAGAATAGTGCGAGTACAAATGCTTAGATTTCTCAAGCCATTAATCCTCATCTGTGCGCAGAGATTACAAAGCTCAGATTACAGTTGCTGGACAAAAGTGAGTTCTGTAGGTAATAAGATCCTGACTAATGAGTGTAGAAGAAAAAGAGAGAGAAAGAGAGAGAGGGGAAACACGCACCTTGCTGTTTCTTGCGGCACATGACAGTAAAGAGGGTGGCGAAGGCAGACATAATGACCAGAGGCACAGTGATGGCCATGGCACGGATGGGTCCAGCCCACGGAGAATGCACTGAAATAGAGCAAACAAAGAATGAGAATAAATCCTCTCTACAGGGGCGCTTTTGGTATTGGGCTGGTGGAAAAAGTATTGTGGGTGCCAAAAGTTTGAGCACTTTACACAGTGAGGGAGGGAAAAAAAAAAGAAAAAAGAAAAAAAAAGAAAAAAAAAAGGTGCCATCCCTTACCTTGGCTCACATGAAACTGAGCCTGTCTCCTAGTGTTATTGTTGTCATCACGGAGCTATAATGTAAATAAAAGACAACACAGGGTAAGCCTACAACCATCACAATTTCAGGTTCATAAATCAGTCTTTTGTAACACATGAATAAACTTTACCTCTATCGCATACGTTCCCGGAGTAACCTCTTGCAGAACGCATGTTGTTTTAGGGCCGTTCAGCTCCTACGAAACGACAACACAGGCATATTAAACGCCGCTTCAGTCTTAAGCAAGTAAAATGCTCGTGGAAGATTATGCAAGACAACTGCAGACGTTTATTCAAGAATTAGCGCAGAAGGTGAAAAGAATCCTCAGAGCATTTAAAGGATTAAGAGTGATGGAGAACACTGGAATCCCCCACAATGCCCCGGCCCACCTCATATTTCAACCTATTATTGGTGTTACAATGAATGGCATGTTAAAGCAGACATGAGGTATAGCAGTCTAGACTTCAGAAAGTGAAATCGAGTCTGCTTTTTACATTTTTCCAAAGTGTGAAGGTATGAGGCTGTGCTTAAAGAAGGGGAACAGAAACTGGAATATGCTCACAAACAAAATGGCTGGAAAGTAAAAGCTAGTCGCATAATGCTGCAATTGGGGTGAAAAGGCAAAAAAAAAATAAAAATTTAAAACAACCACCCCACAGCTAAAGACTTGCAGGGGTCCCTAAATCCCTCTTAAAAATATATAACAAGGGGATAAACCTGGCCAAAAAATGTCAGCTAAAAGTTAAAGAAAAGTTCATTTCCAGTTCCCATCACACTAACAAAGTGGGGCTGGGAAAGCATTCAAGTTTTTTAGTTCTGCTAAGAGTGCACATCTCCCCCGGGGCAGGAGGAGTCGGAATGATCCACTGAGGTACATGCCTGTTAGCCAACTTGCCCGACACGTCTATATATTATTCCTCCATCTGTGAAGAACATTACACGCTGCTGAATGCATTAACCCAGAACATCTCACTCCTACTTACACTCGCCTGATGCTGCCTCCTCCTCCTGGGGAGATAAGTGCATGTGTGTGCAATGCAAAGCTGCCAAATTCTCAACTTGACTCATTATGCCAATATTAAGCATGCCCAGCTTTGGGTTTGGTGATCGACTTAAAGATCTGGGTGAGCTTGAAAAAAAAAAAAAAAAAAAAAAAAAAAAGTTTGATTATTTCTTTGATCTTTGATTTTGCAGTATTATTCGCAAATACTACAGATAAGGCACAAGATCACTGGTGCTGATAATTGGTCATGGAATGTTATTTTTGTTTCTGGACAATATGCAAACCTGGGGATTAAATTCCTGTAGTGCACACCCATGCCAGCCGTTTGGTATGGTTCAAGCTTCCTGATCCGCTCTAGGTTCATGAATTAGAGCACTAGTTAATAAACCCATTCTTTGCCTTTAAGGATGATCTAGCAGGATTGTTATGTTGTTGGTAGCAGGTGCCATTGCAACATTCCTTCCATGTGATCCGTCAGTGTCACGTTTTTTTTTGTTTTGTTAAGACGCCGCCCAGAACAAGCTGAATATTAAGAATGCAGCGGAAATCCACACAACAAATGCAAAGGAGACAATCGTTTCGCTTGCTTAATCCGAGGTGAAGCGTTCTAACCGGTTTGCAGCGTTTGAGTTTGAAGTGGCTCTCTTGTCGAAGCTTGTAATACAGGAAGTAGGTGTTGAAGCCAAAGATGGGAGGAGCGTGATCGAAAACGACGTGCAGGTTGGAGCCGAGTTGGGAGATGTTGAGCATCTTGGGCTTCCAGACTGTCGAAACAAAAAAAATAATAATTCACAGCATTATATTTGAACACAAATACTGAAAGACTTGAATCAGAGACGTTCTGCACAGGTCATGGTGCTCGATGTAGATCTGAGCAGACGAATGTCAGTTCTCAAGCCTGAGCTACTCACATGGTTTGCAGACAAGGCTGTCTGGGCCAAGAAGCACTTCACAACCTGTGAAAACAGAGCAAAAATAATTCATAACTCCCTCCTAAAATTCTTTACTGTCAGAGATCTAACAAGAGCACGGTTTATAGGTTTCAGGCATCGCGATATATGATGCATCATGAGTGAAGACAGAGCACTTGGGAAAGGGTTCTCCTTTCCCAAAAAAAAGAAAGAAAAACACAACAACTCACTGTTTGTGTGCAGGAAGTAAGGTGGGAAGAAGCTGTCGTTCATGAAAGTGGGAAACGGGACTATCCTGACCATGTAGTCCATCTCGAAGGACAAACCAATGAAGGGCTGCGAGCTCAGCTTCTGTCCAATCATTACAACACACATTCATTATAGCCAACTAATATATTAAGCATAAATATCCACATCCATCATGTTCCCATTTAAAAAGGAAAATTCTGCTGTTAAACTTCACACGTGATGCATCGGGTTATGCATTATTCTTTATTCCATAGCATCGCTGAATTCTCGATTCCGATTGGTCAGAAGGAGTTGATTCATTCGCTATAACAGTCAAACCAGGCAGATGTTCAACATAATCCAAGCTTAATAATAATCATATTTAAAAATGTGTTATTTTTGTGTTCTCAAAGAATGAACGGTGAAGCTTTTTTTGTAAGGAGATTAAATGTTTATTTAATATTCATGGAATAAATATTCTCCAGTGTGAGTGCTTTATAACACTAAGTTTCACGCCACTGAAAAAGGCTTTAGGATTTTCCACTTTCTGGTTTCTCAGTCTAATTAACTTCAAGATAGAGGTAAAAAAATAAAAAATAAAAAAAAAAGAAGAAGAATTTGTGGCAGCTATAACACAAATGATTACAGGAACCAACTTGATTTGTGGATGTTCCACAACAAAAACTGTATCTATAAACAGATAAAAACTATGCTGTGGTGTTTGGTAAATGTTGCAAAATGGCTATAGTATAAGAGCAATAAAATGCTTCATGCTGGGTCACATAACATCGACCCATCATTGATTTCTTCCCCCTATGGTCTTTTGTTCCTTACATAACACACGAGTTACACAAATCCATTAAGTTAAAGGGAAGAATTTAATTACATCAATTGCTACCAATAATGCTGTGTATGTAATGCTATGCAATACTGTGCATGAAGCGCTACCTTTAACCTCTCATTTGTACTTACAACATTCTTGAAGGAGAAATTAAGCTGTCGAGGGTCCTTCAGGATCATGTGCTGGCATTGCTTCCCCTCCGGATTCTTGTCCTCCAGATAAACACGAAATCCCTTCACATGTTCAATACCTGCAGGAATAAAAAACACACAATGGTCACAACAATGATCCTAAAATACTAGTAATTCCAAACTAGCTTTTAGAAACCTTTCACTTTGACTTGTTGCTTGCCATGGATGGGGAATTATATTAACTGAAATAAATATGGTGGCTTGGAGCACTTGCTTTCTTTTGTTTTTGAATTGCAAAAATAAAGTAATGAAAAATAAAGTGACAACAGATTTCTGTGTGGAATATTTCTGCATGGCCTTCAGGTTGTACGCTTTGGTTATTCACCACAATGAAAAAAAAAAAAAAAGACACTGATTATAGTGTCATAAGTTGCTTTTGGATCAAACAGTTCTAGGGATTTTCGAGAGGTATTATCCATACTGGGGAGCGCCCCAAGAACTACACGCCTTCAAGGGATTTTTTTCTGATTGCATTCACACCACCAGAAGAAATGCTAAAGTGACGTAAGCCGGCCGATGGTTGCTATAGCGATGTCAATAGTTTGTTTTCATTTGAAATATTCATCTTGTCCACTGACAATTGTGTGTTGCTGTGAAAACAGCAAACTAGCAACATTAGGATGTAAACCTGTCCACTTTCAAGTGTCATGTTTCGATCCCATGTTTCTATAGAAACGGATCATACCAATTCCCCGTTGAATGGGGGAGATCAGGCAGTGTTCTGTGCTAACAGAAATGTTTTTATTTTACACTCTAAAGAGCAAACTCATGGTGGGAAATTGTTGGTGATTGCTTATAATACGTTTACCTAACGTGTGTGTGTGGATTATTATTTTATAAGGAGTTTTCTTACATTATAGCTGTTTAAAAAAATGGACAAGAACATTTAGTTTAATTACAATTTTTATATTTCGCTTAGATGCGTCAAAATCATGTTGTATTTCCTCAATCACATATAGGATCACCATTGGTCCATTTGTCCAGTCCCCCCCACCCCCATTTTTTAACGCTACCTTTAAGAGCTGTTGTTGGCACAGCTAACGTTTTACACACATTTTTAAAAATGGCAGTTGCCAGTGCTGTATTGCATCACTCATGGTTCCTCTTGTGCTGGGCAAGTACCAACCCTGAAAATGGTACTCTCCCAGAAAATGCCGTTCTAAGATCTGTGATTGTTCTCAGTTCCCGCAGTGAGGACATACAAAATAGGAGCTCTTCCTCCAACGGTTCCAAGAACTGTAAAAAAGTTCTGGTCCAAAAGCACCTATTGTTGTCAAAAAGGAATGCCAAGACCAGCTTGTTTGAAAAGATGAATATTATTCTATATCCAGTGTTGACCAGTAAAGGTACATGCTATAGAATTATTCATTATTAGTTACCCTGTGACACATTGAGGAGATTGGCATGTGTTTCTCTCAGGGGGGAAAAAGAAAAGTGTGTCATTGTGGGAAAGAGTGGGAAAATACTGGGAAGAGTTCAGCATTTTGTGAAACAATAAAGCCTTTAAACAGAAAGAACTGAAACTGAAAGGTAAACAATACTGTAACCTTACAAAATACTGTTTGTGTGAACCTTCAGATCGTGTCACTGATTGCAGGTCAAGCACGGAACCTGTACCGGACAATCTTTCAAAAGTATGAACTGTAATCATGAGTCTAAATGACGACCAGTGGCCCATAATTAAACATGACATGTCTTCCTGCTAATCTAAACTGAAGCCCTGGCTAAACCCTGAAAAAAAAAGAAGGGTCAGAGCACAAAATCTGCAAGTCCTTTTACACATCTCTCTCTTTTTCTCCTTTTATTGGCACCCCCGGAGAGGGAGAGGAGGCCTTTAACACGCACAGAGGACAAGTGTGCGTGCCAAGGGAGCATTCTCATGCCCTTCAACGTGTGCCAGCCTTCCTCCCTTTTAATTACATTTCTGCCTTATCAGTTGCAGGGGAAAAGAGGAGCGAGGGTTGGGGGAGTGGGATGGGGGGCAGCCTGCACACATTCCATGTGGTTCCGATTACCTCGGCGGGGAGCGGAGCTGAAAGAGCCTGCTCTTCAAGGCAGCGTGTAACTCCACACCTCCACCAGCTCATAGATACCTCCATCACTCTGCCTCAAAAAGCCACCGGAGGCGAAAGACAAAAAAAAAAACAAACAGTTGTCCAACTGGTTAGGACTTTTACTCTCTGTAGTGAGATTACTTTTTTTGTTCTTTGCTAGGAGTTTCAAACACGTTATACATGGCTTAGGAAAAACAGAATCCGGGGTTCCTCTTTCTTTCTTTTTTTAAACTACCTTTTATCTTTATGTTTCTTAAATATATACCTGCACCATATCAACTCCTGACCCAGTCCAGAGGATTAACCTGAAGCAAACAACAGGGCACATTGTGTTGCCGCTCAGGGAAAGGACTCACATTACCAAGTTCAATAGTGCCTCGACAGACGGAAGCCAGGGACACCCCAGTGCTCCCTCCCCTCATCCTCCAAAAACACACACACACATTCCTCCTCCTCAAAAAAAAAAAAAAAAAAAAAAAAAAAAAAAAAAAAAAAATCACAGGGCTCCTATGTGCAGATCCCTTCTCCTGCTTGGCCAGATTTGTGTGACTGTCAGGCCTGAAGAAAAAAGCTTGGTGGGGGGAGGAAAACCTGTGCCTTTGATCAGGACAGGGCTAGCATGCTCTTTGAAGACGAGGCCTCACTTTCAGAGTGTCTTTCCTGTCCAGTCTCTTATTTCTCCATCACTGCCAGTCAGTCAGAGAGAGACAGGCGAGAGAAATGACCCCTGTGAGCACTCTCGTGCACACTTTAAAATGCATTTACTTTCTTATGGGTTTATTAATTGGGAATGGGTCTTATCATCATCATCATCAAGGTTGTTCAGAACCTCAAAGTACTTATGGAGACTTTAACCACCATGCTCCTTTAAAACCAGCCATAGTAACCAATCAGCATTTACTCTATGAACCGCACGATCGAGCTTTTGTTTTCACTCTATAGCAATATGAATATGGCTAACTAAATCTGATCAAATGTAAAAATCCTAGCTTTCAAAATAAAATCTGCTTATACACAACTCTTACATATTCTCACTTCTAGACAATAAGTACTATTACCATCCATAAAAATAATCTGATAAGAAAATAGGTAGATTCTGGCAATAATCTGACAATTACATGCACTTAAGTAATGTGATAATGGGGGGGGGGGAACCTCACGGTCTACATGAGTCAGTGATCAGATTTCTTTCTAAACACAGCAAAACAAAAGTTTGTTCTATTCTTTAAAAAAAAAAAAAAAAAAAAAAAAAAAAAAAAAAAAAAAAAAAAAAAAAACCTACATCCTGGGGTTTTCTGATGGAAAAAAGATCAACAAAGAAAGGAATACCTTGCCAAGATAGACAGCAATCCATGACAAAGAAAGATAAAGAAACAGAACAATTTTTTCCCCCACTATTGATATCCTGAAATAACCAATTTCACCATTATACCACACATGATAATGAAGGAATATCCATGAAAGTAAACACTGAATGAAACACTAAAGTATGAAGTATTCACAGCAATAAATGCCCATTAAAACATGTGTTTTCTGGCATTAAATACCTTTATGTTTAGTCGTTGCAAGATAAAACCTGCTCAGAGTATTCTCCATTTAACACAGGTGATATGCCCAGACCTGAACCAACCTGGCACTACAGATGACGAATATGACATAAAATATTTATTTGGAAGTATTTATAATTGCAAACTGCACATTTTATTGTAAATATTTGTGTATGTGTGAAAAAAAAAAAAAACCAACAAAACATTGAAAAGCAGGGCTTACCAAGGGGACTTGGCATCCAGTGGACTACCACAGCTGCCTGGTTATCACAAGACAAATGAGTGAAGCTGATATTGTTCACTTCATGGATGGCATGTTTCCCCCATGGGTTCCAGTTCAGAGAGCAGTCTAGAGAGAAAAACAAAAAGACAAGAATATTGGGCCTTTTTATTGGAAGAGCATTGGTGAGATTCTTTGGCAGGCTCAAGGATGCAGCCATGCAAGCCGACCTCCCCATCCTCACCCACATCCTCACCCCCACCCTCCCTCTAGACCTCTTCCTTTCTCTAACCCCTATTTTGTTAGCTCTGTGCTATCTGAGTTGAAGATCAGCAGGTAGAGGAAGAGAGAGGAGCAGTCGTTTGTGTCGCTCACACCCCGCGGCTCCCTGTCTGAGTTGCTGCTATTGTGATGCTAATGGGGGTCGGCTTTTAGGCTGTGACCGTTCCTGTCCGCGGTCGCGGACAATGGGGGCCGAGTGGGAATTGGGATTAGCTACAGGCAAGAAATGTGACTTTTTGGCACATTTGGTAGTTCGGGAAGCAAGCTAGAGCTGGGGGAAGGGATCGGATGAATACCTCAAGCAGAGCCCAGGAAATTGAGGAAATCTAAAGATGTTCAGAAAAAAAAATTAAAAATTGAATCAATGGTGCCTTACTGTCATTTCGAAAGGTGACAAGCTTTCGCCCGCTTTCGTCTGTACTGGACTGGATTCCCTGCAGACAGACAGAGAGAAAGGGCATGGTTAAGTAGGCATGGCATTAAGAAATAGCTTACTTTCACTCCAAACTATGTGACATGTAAACTACGCTGAGGGCACAGAGCACATTCCTCCGAGACTCGACTAAAAACCACCAGCACTTCAAGTGGTGACAGCAACACTAAAGTATCCTACAATTACGAGGCTTCTGGCTTGCACAAACCCCTGCTCGATGCACTCAGTGCCAACTCTGGAAAAACAAGCCTCGAGTTGTGAGGAGAGCTGCAGAAAACATGCACGCTCTCACGCACCCGTGCGCTTTCCTCACACTGGCTACTGATGCAGAATCAGGTGCTGATAAACGTGCTCTAACTTTAGGTTTCATGACTAAGGCGGTTGTGACTGGCCCGAGAACAGTGGCTTGAAGCGGGTTATCATTCAAGTCAAAACAAACCAGCTTGCGTGACAGGAGCTAAAACGAGACAAGAGGAAGCTATAGGCTGCGTGTCAGATCAAGACTGATGGCAAAAGGAAAAGAAAATAAACAATGCTTTCGCAGACATGAAGGCCAACAATGACTGAGGTTTCTTGGTAGAATACGACACTCAAGCGGTATATGACTCCGAATTTTAGTGTGGTCTCATTTTGAAGATTTTATCAACTTTATCTGGCTGCCTGATTAGAGGAAGTGTTTCTACACTACAGGAAGGAATATATACTTATCCTCCTCGAGAGAGTCGTCATCTGACAGAGCTTGGAAAGCTGATCGGAGCTAAAAACCTGAGTTTGACAGAAGAACACCATTAAGTCATATCATTCCACTACTATGTATACACAGAAATAAGCCAATCTAAAATACATCCCCTACTTGCTCCTACTTAATTACAGCCATTTATTTCTCAACACAAGTTGTGCGACCAAATGGTTCAACTGTGCATTTTCACACTGCAAGCTTATCACAAAGCCAGACCGGAAAAAGTCACCCAAAGCACCATAAACCTGTTTGGACTGCTGCACTGAACCCATTACTTTGCCCAACCCCCTCTTTCCTTCGTCTGGATCTTCAATTCCCTCAGCCGTCATCTCATGGCTCCCAACGCCTTAAATCAAGCCTGGTTTTCCTCCCATGTGCTCTGTGGGGAAATGCTTCAATCGCACATTAAAGACGCAAAATCAACAACATAGCTGCCAATTTTGGTTTGGTCAGTGGATCCACAGCATCTACAAGGTTGCGACTGGCTATAAATCCACTTCACTGCTGTTGCGGCTGCTGATGTGCAAACATCACGGGTGCTTTAGGGAAATATTCAGAGGCAAAATAGTTTTTAGGCAATGGTTTGGTCACATTAACAACTTCTTGCACACCTTTAAATCTCAATGACTCCCGAAGCAAATACAGAGCTCGGCTCTTTCCTGTTGCACCAATCACACTTTTTCTGATACGATATCAATGCTCTAAATATCAGCTGATATCTGATACTGATCCGATGACATCAGAGCAACCAGGCTGGCTCACTGCAATCTTTAGGGCAAGTTGTGTCTTGTGCTCATGCACAAGATGAGCTGTTAGTCAACATAATATTCATTCATGGCGTAAAGTACATCTGTGCATCTGTTTTGTCTGGAAATGTTGTCAAATCTGATTCGATACCAAGCCAGTATTTCAGGACATAGTCTAATACTCAGACATGGTTTGGTGAACACCACTCATACGTGCACAATGTGCGTTATGAGCTCATGAAGATACTTTTTTTCTTGCAAATGGAAAAGCCGTATACGATTTGGGGATGCATACTATACTGCAACCGCAATATAATAAAACAAACATTTGAGCCCGTGATGCAACACAGTTAAAGGCTGGTTAATTTTTTTAATCACACCAATGTTAAGGTTGATCAAAACCCCCACTGAAAACCTAATCTTTGTTTGTTTGCACGTTTCTGTGAGATCAGCATTGCAAATACAAACATGGTAATAAGAATCAACACCACATTGCTCAGCCCTCATCTGGTCCACATGTTCGTTACGACATTAGCATTGGCTTCAGGACAGCAAATTAAAACAAATGTGCATTTGAATTGTGCTTGAAGGCCTAGAGGATGTTTCAGTAACTATTACTTAACGGTGCATTTACCCACTTCCGAAAGATAACATGATGAACTCCACACCCAGATTCATTCCTTTCCCCGGGCTTAGATCCTGACCAGATGGCAGCTCGAGCTCAAGTACTCAGATAATGTTATTACCTAGACCACCGCAATTGACCTCAAAAGACACTCTGGCCATAGTTTAACATGGTCAATGCTCATTTCTATCCACCACACTGGATTAAAAGAAGAAAAAAAAATGCTCATAGTGGCAACTGTCCCAGAAGAACAAGGACTAATTGGCCAAAGCTGCTTGCACCTTCAGGTCATGAAAACATTTACAGCCAGGGTGAAGACGCTCCAATTCCTCATTTAGCCTCCAAAACGAAGTGAAAGAGTGCGCTCCTGGGGTGCTATAATGTTCCATGAACGCAGCAGGGTCCTGTGGGTCAAGTCGGACAGGCAGCTGCCACGGACGCCTAAGCACACCTGCAGCCAATCAGAGGGCCCGAGGCTGTTACCACAGCCTCACACCTCGGCAGGAAGGGGTGGCAAAACACCTCCTAACAAGCCTGTCGCACTCCCCCAACACCCTTTCAATGACCCCCCCCCCATTTATGGCCTTCCACAACAAGAACCCCCCCTTAATTTTCCTTCCCTTTGTTCCTGCAGGCAGAGCTGGTCGTGGTGGGAGGAGAGTCCGGGCCCGAAGACCTTCGACGGCCCCTCTGATGTCCTCGCCTTCGGCACTCCTAATAGCCCCACAAGTCATTTGGCATCCTAAAACTTCAAATGGACAGTTTGGAGTTGGAGGAAGGAGGAAGGAGGGAATTGGGGGTGGGGGTGAGGTCAGGGCTGTAACTCGGGTCCATAAACTCGCAGCATCCCATGTGGCAAACGAGTAGAATTGCTGGCCGCGAGGTAAAAACAGAGGTCAGTCACCGGTCAAACAAGAGCCCTAGCACTTTATAGGGGCTTATTAAGAAACTGCGAGAGAAAGGCGACTGTGTTTGGAAATACTCGGCCTTTTGCTTAATGACCTGGTTCATTAAAAGCCATATGAAAACATGAGAACATGTGACTGACATTAGCAAGGCTGCTTCAAGAGTGATACTAGAGAAACTGATTCGAACTACCATAGAAAGAAAAATGTGAAAAATACAAACGAATTTTTTTGACAAGGCACCGAAAAATCAGTAGACCCTAGTGCTGTACTTCTAAAACCACACAACATGCTGATTTTCCAAAGAGCCAAATTAAAGGCCGGGGTATCACCAACACACAATTTAGTAGGAAACGCTAATGTAAGATTAGCAGTTAGGGGTATTTTCGGTGGCTGGTGGACGATTACGTGGCCGTGCCCGGTGCCCACGTTATGCAGACTCATGAGACACGGGCATGTCTGAACAGCAGTCATGAGCAGGTGAGGCCTGATAGATGTGTGCTTCCTGTACGCTGCACCAAAGCTTCTTTCAACCAGGTGCTCCTTCTTGCAGTTTGAATAATAACAGTAATTATATCATTTGAGAAGACAAGCTTCAGAGAACAGCGCCTGTCAATCTAGTCTCCATTTCATTCTTCCGATTTCTTGGTCACAAACCCTTTCAAGTTCAAGCTACAAAAGACATATGCAGCTCTACTTCCTACCTCTGAGCCATGTCAATTCTACACACATAGCAAGCAAACACTGATAGTTTACTTAAGTCCTTGTCCCATTGTACTCCAAAGGGAACTGGCTTGCAAGGGCCTGTTTACACCCCCAACTCCCCCCCCCCCCCCCCCAAGTCTTTTGGCATCCAACCTCACACATGAAGTTAATTTAACAACGCAGCCAGCTCTTTTACAAGTGGAGATGGTTCTCTTTAAATTCCCCATTAGCAGCAAGCCATATGGAGACAACTCCAAACAAAGAGCAATTTTTTTTTTCAAAAAAGGGAAGTATTTGTTTGATCCTCCAGCTCCCAAGTCCTTCCACACCCCCATGACTTCTTCAACCTTCTTCTGAAAAGAAAAAAAGGGGGTAAACGTGCCTCAAAGTTATCCCCCTACTTTTTCGGAAAAGAAACGCGTACATGATCGCCTAACATTTACGGAATAAAAGACAGGCCTCACAGGGATACTCTGGCGACACTGATTAATTAGGGTAAAATTACTGCTAGTCTTGAAAGAGGTGGGGGCAGAGGGTAAAAAAGGGGGGGGGACCAGGGGGAAACTACTAATCTTGTAGCCCTGGGGAAAACGAGGGCTTGCTTAATTAGAAGGCAACATTTGTTGGACTTGTGTGTAAAGTTCAAACCTAACCCCACCTTCCCACTCCCCATTACTCTTTATAAAGCATCCCTGCTTTCTGAAATGGTGGGTTGGTACCTGTTTAAAAGAAGTGGACCAACCCCATATGCCTCGCAGATGAAGCACAGGATACAACACATAAATAAATAGGGGGGGAAAAAAAAAAGTCAACCATTATGCCAGATAACAGACACACACTGGGTACCATTTATCAACCTGGATATGAAAGGATTTACTCGTCAATCATTCTTAGGAGGATTTTCACCAGAAGTGTGGGATTCATAAAAATTCAGTTCAGTAAAAAGTTTCGTATCCTACAAGAGCCCCTGAGAATAAATTTCCATATAAGGAGACTTCCATTTTATATATGGCTCATGCTGTTCAACGCAAATGGTTTATTTCTTGAAACTGCACACACGAACTTCTGACAAATTCATACTAATGATTCGAAAGGAAAAAAAAAAAAATCGAAAAGAAATCCATAAATGAAGACAAATAAGACTGGCTATTCAAAGTAGGAGAAAATAAAGCTGTCCCATAAAAGGAATGAGAGTCAGTGTGTGTCTGAGGTAGCCAACATGACGCACGTCCCCGTTAGGAGGGGCTCTTTCGGTGCTTAGTTATCCTTTTGTCATTTTTCAGCATTTCGTGGAGATTTGCAGGCGTTACAAAATGTAAATCAGAGGTGCCGTGAACGTGATCAGTAACGTACAGGCGGTTAGCATTTATCACCATATATACGTGTATAAAATGTTACCACAACCTTTCGTAAATTTGACATGAATTTTAGCTGGGTTTGGCCTATGAACACATTTACACACAACTTTACTAAAAGCCTGATAAAGAAGGCCCACTGTATATAAAATCCCATTCATCATGCCACTCCACTACTGAATTTTTAAACCCTTCTAAGCGGAGATATAAGCAAGAGAATCTGGCTTTGTGATGAAGGGCAGGAACGCAAAAGTCATTAATCGAACCCGCGAGTGCAGCAGGAAGCTCATGCGGCCTAAAAAGGGGTTAAAGGTGGAGGCTGGAGCTCTCCGTCAGCTACTTTGTTTTGTATGCTTTTATAATATTCCTCTTCAGATCCTCCTGCTCGGATGATGTTAAGCTGCTCCTGCTGGGCCTGTTCCTCTGCTCTAGGAAAACAAACATGACCACAAAGCCACTTATCACTGTTTGTCCAACAAATTGGCTGAATTCTGAGAGCAATGATGGAGCAAAGCCGTCGTTTGACCAATTTAAACAAGCATAATAAGCCAACAACAACAACAACAAAATGAAGCACAGCTCGTCATAATATACATATTTTTTTCATGATCAAATCAGATGTAGCTTTAGCGGCGAATAAGAAAACGCTCAAGTCGGTAAGAAAGAGCAAGGGGGGGGTGGCTTGGCTTGCAAGATATTGAGCTTCCTCTGAGAAACTCCTAAGCAGCCTCGCCATCTGCCTCACCTAGAAATCCCCTTTCCCAGCATCCATTTCAAAGTATACCTTCAAAAGTACTCCCACTTGTCTAAACCTATAGAGGGTTTTTAAAGGCATGGTGGGAAAAAAAAATACAGACATTAATCACACAATAATCCCTTAGAAGGAAAAAGAAAAACACCGGTAAGTATAATTTGATTTGTTTGCATTTAAAACAAACCGAATAAACACATTCACACTGTTTGCTTGTGTTGTACAAAGACGGTTTTTCTTACATCACAGTTCATGTCACCATGACTCCCAACTGTTGAATAAACATTGATAATAGGATGTTAGAATACCTCAAAAAACAAACTTTTTCACAAATCAACTCAACCACTTTTTTCAAAGGTTAATGCACCTACTCTTAACAATCCATACAGAATGTTTCCGCTGGCCGACGCGAGATTCCCACCCACGTCCCGGTCCTCATGAGTCCAGCAGGTCCGAGTGGGATGCCTACGAACACCTTTATCCATCTGGCTCGACAGATTTGACCACAACTCTGCTCTGACCAGCCCAACATGCTGTTCTCATTATCCCCAACATGTGTATCTCATTTGACGTTCCCAGAAAAGAAGTCATTTTCTGGGACAATCGCGTTTGTGTCTTCTATCTGAGCCTTGCTAATACTAATTAATCACGAGCATTTCGTGTTTCCTTCGTGCGAGGTCATGCTATCAAATCAGGACTGCTGGCACGCTTGACTGAGCGGATTTGTTTTGCGGGCCTGAAGGAGACTTGGAGAATTACGTGACTAATACAGGAACAGGATGTCAAAGAAGACGTCGATGTTCTTTCTAAAAGGAAAAGTGACTCTTCAGCATCATAAAAGTTTACTTTCAGAGTATACTATGAATAGACCAACCGAGGAAGATCTGCCAAAGTAAATACTCAAATCCAACGAGGGGGAAATAAATCAGTGTGTCATACAAAACCTCTATTGTTTCATTAAAAAGCTGTTTAATACATCTGCTTCGCTTAGGCTGTCGTTTATTAAATGCAAATTCTTGCATTCGAGCATCACGAACTTTGCTGAGTTGCATTTCCTGCTAATGCCGCATGGCTGCAGGTGATCATATGGCACCAATGAGGCAAGTATCAGTTGCCCAGATCTCCACAATTATACTCGACTCAGGAGTATTTAACTTGATGGCAATTGCAAACATCCTGATACGTGAATGTAATTTCGAACACGGGGGTGGCTCGGGGAAACCAAGATGGTTTCAAGAACCTGCCGCCACGTTGATGAAAAGGAGCCGTGTTGACGTTGTGCACTCGCGTGTATCGGTGATTAGGTCCAAACAGTAGTCTTAAATTAGGGCTAATCACATTCAGGATTTTAATCATGTAAGAAGAACATGTTAACTCAAAATAAGCGGAGATGCGTTTAGATTAGAAAAAAAAAGCCTTACGTGTTTATTAAATTAAGCATGCATTATATTTTATACAATTAAGTCAAGATGCAGTATTATTCATGGCTTTTGTATTCAAAAAATGGATTTGATGTCTCTCCTCCAAAAGAGGATCATACGTGAACTCTATAGCACTTTTTTTTTTTTTTTTTTTTTAAAAAGAACAAGCTTTGCAAATCTCTTTGGAAAGACAGGATGAGAGGTCAAAGAGGTTACGCCTGATGAGAGGCTTTGCGTGGCAGTCGATCAAATGCTCCAGGGCAGTCTGGCTTGAAGTTCCCTCGCTCTGTTTTGCTTAATGCCTTTCCTGTTTTACTCCAATCAGCATTTGTCGCAGCCAGGCCCCTTTCGAAATGCAACCATATGCTATGACATTAGCGCTTAAGAACTCACTGGCGCATTTTCATGCACAGTCTAGGTGTTTCTCAAACTCACTCGCACACGATAACAGGAGCTTGCCCAAAAGAGTATGCCGAGGTCATTTCATCAAGGAACAAATAACCCAAGTAGTGAAGAATGCTTTAAGAGGACTCGAGAGGGACATTGATGAGCATGTGGACGTTAAAACTTATGTCTTTAACAGGCAGGGAAGTTCCTCACCGACCTGATCGCTTTTCCAGCTCGGTCCGTTCCGGATAGACTTCGCCCCGTGGCAGTGATACATGGCCTAACCTGATGGATTGTAGGAAAAACTGGTGTCACACCAAACATCCTCCAGACTTCACAGATCCCTGCTTATTCAGTTCTGCCCTCTGAACTCTGGGAACCATCCTGAATGGATTTAGGAGTCTCTCAGGGGTGACCTCGCCGACATGCAGCAAACGTGTCAAGGTTGACCTCCAGTGCTACTGTGCTTTACAACACGGCTTTCTAACCCCTGTCCTCTCTGCTCCAAAAACACCTAATCAGCTAATTAATCAGAGCAGGGATAACACCACAGTGTGCAGGACGAGGGGTGGGAATCTGTCCATTACCCAGATAGGACATGTTGATATTTTTATTATTTACCTACATATTCAAAAGGTCAAACTCTTAACAAGGTTGGTTCGAGATTGAACTTAATCCCAGCCTTTGTTAAGTCCTTTCTTGTTTGCTTTCCTTTATCTGAATAATCGTATCCCGCTTTCTATGTTGAATGAAATGAACCTTATGAGAAGTGTAAACATGGCGCACTGCTTGAAACAGGCCCGGACTTGTCCGTCGCAAAAGGAAGGACGTGACAGGAACTGAACCTCAAAGCCTCCTCAAAGGCTTTCATTGGGATTTCACTGAACCTGGATTAATTGTGCTTAGCGAAAAAAAACTTTTGAATGGAGGCTTATTATGAATGGAAGCTAATGTGGACTCACCAGACTGAGCAGAATGGAGAGACATCGTGATTCAGAGGTAGACAGACCTGCCTGATGACATTACAGAACAATAAATGTCTTCATAGGGAGGATAAGGGCTTGTGGGATTTGGAGTCTTGTATTTCATGCTATGGGAACGCACTACTGCCCAGGGCTTTCCAGAACTCTTCCACCGTGAAAAACACAGGCCTGCCGCACTTCTCTAATGGAAAACACAGGACAACCAAATGCACACACACACGACGCCGAACTGAGATATTAAGCACATGCATCACGAGTCTGCATGAGGACTGAATCAGACCAGGGACATAGACTTAGCCTTAGTGAAGGCAGCAAAAGATTTAGCTTTAACACTCAAAAAACAGACTGAATGTGTGGGGCAAGACACACGAGCTCTTGATAGCAATTCCAAGGCCCAAAGATGGGATAAATTACCAAAGTGGCCAGGGAACTGCAGTTTCGCCCCCCTCTCACCGAGACATTATGGTCATGCCTAGCCTGCAGCCGAATCCCAAGCTTTGAAGCGTACCGTTGTAGTTTGTCCTCCAAAGCAGACGCGCTGCAATCTCAAATCGTTGCCTGAAACCTAGGCAGGAAGTTCTTCCGCATCAGATCCTTGATTAGGCCAGAGGAAAGAACAGCTAATTGATTGTAATGACTTCAATCCATGGGCCAAAAGGAAAAGCTTTGGAAGAGCATAACCAGTCCGGATCAGATTACAATCCCGAGGGTCTGGCCTTTCCTGCAGATCTCTGACAGCAAGGAGCACCAAATCCGGGTATAAGATCACTTTACAAACAACTTGCTTGCTTCAAGAGGATTACACTAATTTAATTAGACGTTTCGTTCATCTACTTGAATAAATGACCACTGGGACCATCACGGTTTTAAAAAGGAAGCAAAGTCTTTAATTCTCAGAGAATGTGTCTAATTTTGTTAACACTGACCAAAAAAACCAGAACCATGAAACCAGAAATCTTAATAGTTGTTTGACTTATCTCTTGTATCCTAAATAGGATAGCACACATCTGAAAGGGTTCCAACCAGTTTGGGAAAAGAAAAATCCAAAGAACCCACAAAGAACCCTTAAGGAACACCTTGACATTCAATAGTGCTTTCCAGACATGATTTTAGCCCCCTGGCAGCCAGAATTTTCTTCTCAAGCAATCAGGAACACTAAATTCCTGGCACAGGTGTTTTTTGGGAGCTCGGAGAGTGTACAAAATGTGCGCCGTCTGCGGGGCTGGAGGACCTGGACTTAAAACTACTGCTCTTAAGATTACAACAAGCCTTTGAGCAACCATCGACTCCACTGAAGTGAACAGAATGGCTAGACTTTTAATTCACTTTCAACATACCTCCGATTACCAGCTACATCACTCCATTCATGTCAGACAGCAGGACACTCGGCTTGTCAAAGCACGGGGCTACAGCTGAAAGCCCCCAGGACCCCACATTAAAAAAAAAAAAAGGCTTGTAGCGCGCTGGGCCGATTCAGGACTAGCCAACCAGGGATTTTCCCACCACAGCACAAGGCATGGCCTCCAAGGTTACGAGTTGCTTGGATGGTTTTCAATGCTGCCTAAAAGATGGTGCAGAATTAAACTTAGCCCTCCATGCACACACACCCCCCACGCACGCAAACACACACTCTCCACTATCCACACCCCTGAACGCTATGAAGCGCTCCTCCTGTTCCTCCATTCATCAGTCAGATGATAGGAGAATAGAACAAGAAAACATGCAGGTTCTTTTGAGACAGCAGTGAAAAAAAATAACCATAGGCAAAAGGAAGAAGGTGTCCCACAGGTGCACTCATGCCAGAGCTTGCTGAGGATTCAAAGCCCTGTAGTAATAAAAGGCTGTGTGTGTGTCTAAGGACAATGGAAAACATTTTCCTTTGTGCAGTTTTTGCTGCATTGACACGGAATGTCGATTTGTGACTCGAGGCCTCTAACGCCTACAAGCCTCATATATTATTAACATTAACAACTTACCAGTCTGGCGACTTCTGATTACATATCATTTGCAGAAAAGTACTGGATTCGCCTCCTATAAGCCATTCATCTTTGTTCAGACATATTTCACTACTAAAGATTTTTAAAAAAAAATAAATAAATAAAAAATGATCTCTGCAGAAGACACCCTGAAAAAATGAGTCATGCTGGACAACTTCAAAGATGATGCAGGGTTTTAAAACATTAACGAGTTAATGAAGGCCAGATCTGATTTCTTTGTCAACTTCTCTCTTCTGTAACTAGCACAAAGTGGAAAAAAGGTCAGCGTGGAACGGCAGGATCTGTGATCACTATAGCTTTCCTCTTGAGAGCATGAGTAAATGCAGCATGGACTGTATATCATGATGAATATGATCCTGTGCAAAATTGTATCTGAATCAATTCTAAAAAGCCAAATTAATAAAGTAACTACAAGCCAGTAATAGGGCATAACGCACTAATCCAACACCAGATGCTATCCAATTCAAATCCTCAAACATAAGCCTAATGGTTTGTATTCTGACAGCACACCTGGACTAAAGCTCCTGTCCACAAGAAGGCTGAAATCACAATAGGGGCTGTTATCGTTACAATCGTTACTTGAGTATCTAAAGTGGTATTGACTTTTATGTGGTTGTAAGCACCGGGGGGGGGTCGAGTCTAATATGGCGACTTCCCCTTCGCGCTTAACAGACTTACATGAAACAGCTCATGTCTCCTCGAGTCCTAATCTCTGAGATTTGCGCTTGCTACACCCCAAAAACGACTTGGAAATCTGCTCAGTATCCTAACTGATGTTTTGCCGTGTTTGGTTGACATCACTCTCGCATGCTGAACCCATAACTTAACCAGATGGAGGGGAAATGGGGATATTTTTTTTTCCATGCAAAAAAAAATGACTGATTATGCAGCTGGTAATATCTGTCCAGTGATGAATTCTGACTTCATTTCTTTAGCAGAAGAACCCAAATTCAATCTCAGAGAGGAATGGAAAGGTAAGAAAAAGGAAAGTTTAGCTCATTCAGGACTTCAGGACAAAAATCTCTCTGGCTGTTGTATGACTCGGGGAGTCTGACGGAGAACCAAAGGAAGGATGCTATCGAAAGGCCTGGAAGTTCCGGAGGTTAGGCACTTTCATCCAAAGCCAGCCAGCCCCCGCTGGGGTTCGACATGAAGCCTTCAACCCCTCTCAGCAGGGGTGACGAGCATGGCCCGGAATGAGCGCAGGCCCATTTAAATATCCACCTTTCTTTTCTTTCTTGCTAGGCTGCAAGTTGAGGCTTATCATTCCCCCATCAATGACGGGTAGATATTACATGAAACAATAACCTTTTCATTTTAAAACAAATATTTACCGATCGAATCAAAGCTCGTATTTTTGAAGGATCAGATAAAAGTAAAGGTAAACTGCCACCCAACATGTCAAAGCATTCTTGGTAAGCTTTAAACCCCCCCCCCCGCAAAAAAGTTAATGTTGTCAAAACCCTTTTTTCAAAACCCTGCATCATTAGTAAAGCTAAAGCAGCTGAGAGATTTGATACAGTCCAACGCCAGTTTCTGGAAAGCTGTTCTTTCAGCAGCTCGACGACCTTTGAAGTGGCCGTGGAAAGAGACAGCCTGTGGTCTGAAGGAGGAAATGCCAAAGTGTGTTAATAGAGCAAACAGTCCCCTCACTTCCTATGGGAAATGGCTTCAAAAGCAGCCGTAGTGGTCGGAAGACAATGCACACAAGAGTGGGCACTAAAACTCAATAGCACTTCCGATAGGTATTTACGGACCAGTGATTCTTTAAGTAAACTGCCAGGCACGAAAAGCAAACAAACCGAGTGCAAGTGAAGAGCGTGACGACATCAGGCGTTAAAACTGGAATTTAAAACAGGGCATAAAAAAAAACAGCTGGATAAGCTACTGTTTCCAAAACATACCAAAACTCAATCATGTTTCGCAATCGAGTCATAGCGTAAACGTCACCTGTTCTGGATATTATTTAATTATTTCCTTTCACACTGGACTCTCATGCAGACTCAAAGAATCCATCCTAATCTCAAAATGCTATTAGGACACGACCATAAAAATCAGTTTGGCTCAATTCAAGTGTGGAAATCAGCCAGATGGCTCGGGCTGAGAACAAAAGAAGACATTTACACACCACAATTTCACACTGAAAGCACAAATCCGAATAAATATCGCCTACAAATCCTAGTTATTTATGTCAAACATCCCTTATATTCACGATATATTGCTAACTCGGTTTATTGGGTCACCTTTCCACTTTCATTCTTAGATCACCAGATGTTACTGAAACCATAGTTTTGGATTATTTAATCTATTTAGAGCTGATATATGTATAAACAAATGTATATGTTTCTTTCCACACACTAACAATTTTTAAAAAGAAGAAGAAGAAGAAGACGTGTTTAGGCTAATCTTTGTATCTTTAAAGTAAACCTGAAGCTACATATAAGCAACATTGTGTCGCCTCAGAGCAGCAGACCTGCTACCTTCCCAAATATTACTTTGTGTCAAACAACAATTTAACAAGCAAATACGATACAAAATAACCAATAATACGTTTTAAAAGAAGTCGAAAGCATCAATTTTAACTCTCCACTTCGGCAAAACCAGTGTTAGGACCTGCCATGACTTAAAAACAAATGTCCACACACGACGCGTTTTGTTCCTCGGAAGTGAAGTTTAAAGTAAACATTAACATCTCTATCTCTCTCACCTTGTATCCGCATTTCTCAGCGTTTCCTTTCCTCCCTCCGTTGGCTGCACTTGTGGTGTGGTGCAAAAATAAAAGCAGCGACAGCGTGGTTATGCGCTGGAGAAGTGTGAGTCGCAGAGCCATGTCCCAGGCTCGTCCATGAAGTCCTGCTGAAGTGCGAATGAACCCCAGGTCCCTGTAGAGACACTTCATATCCGAAGCGGACAGTTCAGTGTTCTGCAGATAGGAGGCGCTGTGGACGTGAACTCCACCCAATGCTATGGAGCTCAGGGTTTGATTCTTTTATGCTCTATATTACAGCGTATTATTTTCTATATACGCACTGTTCTATACAGGAGTATCCACTATAGTGTGTTATTAAGCCCTCTAGGGATTGTTCAAATATATTCAATCACGGGTACAACCATGGGTGTAGCTAAGGGGTGGCCAAGAGCAGGGTAATGCTGCAGCCTGGAGAGCCAGTGGACACATGGGTGGTGAGGGGGTGTGTCAATCTTTTTTTCTTTCTTTTTTTTTTTGCATCAATAAACAAAGTATGACGATCAATCATATCTTGCGTTTTTGCAGATCAGCACTAGCATGTCTGCCATTTTTCACCCAACCAAAATTTTAGAAACTTCACATTTTTGATTGGGCAATGTGAGTTATAACAATGTCCTCCACTCGGCAGCCATCTTGGTAGCACCCCAGAGCAGCTATTTCAGGCTAACAAGATCAGGCCCGTATCTTAATGAATGGAGAGAGAGCCATAATTGCAATTTCAATGGACACCGGGTCATAAAAACTGCATATATAGAATCACAAATCAAATCTGATAAAGCCACTCTTTGGTGGCTTTGGCCCAAAATAAGCTTTAAAAAAAGTTTTTCCCCCACACATTATCTATGCCACTTTATCCATCTGGGTCGCAGGGAAGCTGGAGCCAATCCCAGCATCTTCGGGCGAGAGGCGGGGTACACCCTGG
>JAQQZX010000016.1:5127869-5140697 GCA_030068355.1 Notoglanidium maculatum | reverse complement strand
AAGATGTCTTCAAAAATAACAAAATTAAATCTTTCTGCTTAAAAGAAAAATACTACAACCTGCACTTAACAGTAATAATCTATAAATAAAAGTCAGTATTTGGTATGATGACCATTTGCTTTTCTTTTAAAACAGTAATCCCAGGTACCATTTGTGCAGTTTTATAAGGAGCATCTTGGAGAATCTGACACAGTTCTTCTGAAGACTTCTTTTTTTTCCAGGGGCCTTCATTATGTGAATATGTTGCTTTCTTCAATGACAAACATTTTTCAAATTCAAATTATTTTGGAAAAGTAATGTTTGGAAACGATTGTACTGACTCAATAATGCAGAATTCATTCAAACAAATATTCGGACCAAAATCTTAGGATTCCCATGACTTTTGCACAGTACGGCACGCACACACACACACACACACACACACACACACACACACACACACATATATATAAGGTATATATGATTGTAAGAATATCAGCAGCCAACTGGGAAAATCTCATATTTTTTAAGGAAATCCTATTGACGCAGTGTCTTGCCTTAAAGCAGAAATGTATAATGTATAATTTATAATAACAATAAAGTGAGCCCCACCTGTCCAGGGGCGGTGAGGAGTGTAGACAGCGGTTCTCTGTTCGGCTCGGTCCAGCCCCAGGATGCGGTCTATAGTGAAGAGTGAATGGCGGCTCTGATGTGCGCTCACACTCGCCATGTTTCCCAGAAAGAAAGAAAAAAAGAAAGACAGAAATAAAGGGGGAAAAGCTCTCCAAGCTGTGTGTTGGAGAAAATGAGACTCGATCTGTCCTGTGGCCCTTTAAAAACTAACAGGCTGCACCACGTCACTGATTAAACCAGTACAACTTTTCCATTTGAATGGGTTTAGGGCGCACCACCAGGACCAGCGTGCAGGTAGATTTACAGGTAAGTCTGTGTCCAAATTACGCGCTACAACCGTGACCACCGGGGCGTTATCTATTACCCACACGGAATCCCTTAAAGCTCGTTATTTCCAGAGACAAAACCCTTCTCCAGGGTCCCTTTTCTTTTTACCCACCAGGTAGAAAATGAGCTCTTTTATTAATTCCCTCCTCAGCCGCTCATTTCCTTCAGCCGGCTGAGCGGCATTATGAGAAAGCACTCAGCTTGCCAGTAATCTCATTTATACGCTCAGAAGTTTAAAATAAGTGTTAATAAAAAAAAAGAAGAAGGTAAGGCTATTAAAGTTAATCCTGCTGAATATTCCCCCCCCCTCCTTTCTGGCCTCTTGTCATGCATGCAAAGGGCATCCGTGAACTAATCCGACAAGTTGCTCCTGCATTGTCCGCATTCAGTGCCTGAATCCACCTATTCAAGCTGTCTTTAAATAAATATGCGACTTGTTTATTTGCTTGTTTACTTGAGTGCACGAGCTCCCTCTCCGTGCCCTGCTTTATCATGGTAAAAAGTTAGGACTAATTAGAACTATTTATATGCAAACCCAAATGCAGGCCAATTAGGCTTACAGAAATAATAAAGCCCATTATCAGTGTGAAAACATTTCGCAAATCTAATAACCGTAGCAAACTGTTGTCCATAAACTGGTACCATCAAGAGTATCTTTTGCCTGGAGAGGAGTCCTTTTAATTCATTTAACTAATGCTTTAAATCAGTGGTCTTCAAGGTTCAGTATTGGAGCTTAAAGTATTTTAGACAGTGTGAAGTACAAATGGTGTCTAAGCAAAAGTACAGCTCAGTACTCTTATTTCGAAGTGTGCATTTGTCTAACACTAAAATCCTCCCACCTTAAGGAATTTAGCATTTTCTCCCCAAGCAAGACGAACCATTCTTTCCCCTGAACAAGAATCTGAGCCACGCTTCAAATTCTGAAATATATTTCTTTTGTAGAGGCACCACACATTTCAAAAGGAATAACAACTTTCTTAATCTCTATACCACAGAAAAGGAACCAGTGTTAAATTATTATTATTCACAATTGAATTATTTTCAGAATTCAAAAACGCATTAGTCACGTTAACCCGGGCGTTTTTATACACAACTCAAGAGTGTTTCAGGAATTTGGCACCATTTTGGAAGAAACACGTTTACATTTACCCGGCTTTTGACAGGTCAGAAAGAATTAGTAACACAACACAATAAAACAACACAACAATAAAAGCCCCAAAAGACTTCTCGTCTCAGGCAGCTTAAGATTTAACAGACATGGCGCGTAAATGAAGTACATTTGTATCATTATTAAAGTATGTTAATTACAAAGCATGATTATCTATTAAGTGTCAGAAACCACTTGTGAAAATTATTTGTGTAAATATATTTAAAAAAAAAAAAAAAAAAGGCATGTATAGAACTGGTGTCTTAATCCAATTAACATTTGAAACAACTTTACAATTGTAAACTTTGTTATAGAAAAATGTCCCCTTGAACTCCCAGGACTTTTGTAACTACACACTTTCATTGCAGTTACTCAATATTTAATATTAGTTAAATAATAATATGCATATTATTAAGCAATACTAAATAGTAAACTGGGGGTTTAAGGGGTAAAACAAATTATTCAAATGATTACAATGTCTTTATTTAAAAAAAATCTGTGAAACATGTTTTACAGAATTCACCACAGGTTCAATCTGATTAGATTCAACCGAATACAACTGAGTTACTAATGTAGATATGACACAAGCTGAAGTACATGCAGGCCTGTTAGAGCATAAAGTTAAATATACAGTATTAGTACAAGTCCTTCTTTAATGTGTGCACTATTCACACGTGCAATTTCTTCCAAAAAAAAAAAAAAAATCCCGCTCATCCACACATACCATACAGAAGGTTTTAGTAGTGCACCATCTCTCTCTCTCCCTCTTGCTCTCTATCTCACACACACACACACACACACACACATCTAAAAGTGTGTTTGCAATACAAGTCAGTAATGGAAAAGGTACAAAATACAAGATTCAATACAAATAAAATCAGCTCATGAGAGCTTCTCCCAATCCACCCGCCCATAATATGACTCTTCTCTCCCATTCTTACATCTTTTTTTTAATATTCTGCAGTCATGTTTGTAAAAGTCATTTCCTTTAATAAATCAGAAGCTGTGACGTAAATGTCGTTAAGATTAAGTGTTTCGGATGAAAAGTTGAGTCCGGGTCGAGATCAGCTTAATCCTTGTGCTCCTTACTCTCAAGCATCAGATTCGCCTCTTTTCCGCCCATCCTCCCCGACATCGCTGTCTTCTGATTGGCTCTTGCTCAGGACAAGGAACTGTCCATCAGTGGTTGGTGGGTTTGGCCGACTAGAGGCAGCGATCAGGCGGCTTTGTTCCTCCAGGTCCTGGAATTATGGAGCGGACTTTATTTTACAGCATAATAACGTAATATTGGCACAGTGATGGCACATTTATTCAATATTACAGCACAACTGTAGCAGAACATAACTGAAATAACTATATACACTAAAGAGAGAATTTGGTCTAAGCAACTGAGCATCATTGAAGCTATTAGAGGGTTCATTTGCTTCCTGGTGGCTTTGGAATGCTATTTTATATTTTTATAAAATTTATAGGGGGTTAAAATTTATATATATTTATAGGGGTTAATATTATATGTTCAAATGTCCTAATTGTGAGCTGTATCTGAGACCATACACATCAGATGGTTCTCCAATGGGACACAAAGGTGCCGTTATCTATGTATAAGGAGTTCTTAACTACCCGCTCTCAGATCCAAATGAATCTCTAAATGATGAATTTACTCAAATACAGGATAAACCAGTTAAATATAGAGACAGAAAATTCAAAAATGCTAATGATTTCATCCTTGAAAAAGCAGAGGTATTTCCTGTATTTCATATCTGTATTCTAAGGATCCTTCGACATCTTCCATTGATGCTGCAGCGAGTGAGAAATGCAGCCTTGGCTCTAGACTAGACTTTGTGAAACACGCAAGTCATCATCTCAAGACTTGAGTTTCATATGCATTATGGTGCAGAATTGAATTCTCTCTTCATACCTTTTCAATCTGTTTCTGTTTAGTCAGCTCTTCCTGTTGCTTCTCCTTGGCCTTTTCCAGTTCTCGCTGCTTCTGAGAGGCTTTGCGATCCTACGAAGAAACACAACAGATTCATAAGAACCAGACGATGCATTCTATTCGAATTACACTGTCACATGTCTCTTATGCTCCCCAAAAAAGGCTTACGATTTCTGAATGTAGGGCTATCTGTTTCGCCAGTCCCACACTATCACAGATCTGACAAGAAAACAACAGGCACAAATTGAGCTGTACAGAAAACTGTATTAGCCATCAGGCTTAAACATGCACTATTTATATAGTACGTGTGGTCACTTTACCTTCTCTCCGTCATTATTAGACTCGAAGATGTAGCAGACGGTGACAGGACGTCCGTCAACTCGCCCGCCGGCCGTATGCAACACGAAGCCGAACAGGCGCTTGTTCTCTTGATGAGATGCACACATCACCACACTGGACAAAGGGAACTTTGGAGAAAGATACAGAAGTACTGAATCTGTTAAACATAGACCCATCTTTCTTTGCATAATATAATCAGAAATGAATAAGATTTCTGATCCTGGATCAGTTGTCAGATAATAAATACCAGTACATGGACAAGGTGCATCTTTGTACATTCTTAACCAGAGATGATTGATATTTTATGATGTTCTACTTTTTTCTACATGGATTTTCCGAAGTCAAATCAGACCTACCCTTAATCTTGTGACTTGTGTTTGAGGGTCAATGAGCCTGTGGTTTAAAAAAAGACACACGCTTAATAACAAGCAACCAAAAATATGTAGTGAAGTACATTACCGATGTGCCAAGGAGTTCTCTTACTTCAGGCAATCACAGCTGACAAGCAGATGCGACTCGGTCATTCTGAAGATGTTATGGATGGCTCGGGCGGCCAGGATCTGCCTCATCGTCTCGTAAATGACATCTGGGTTCTCTGTGGCCTTCACTTCCATGGAGCCCAGGAAACGCACAATGAAGAGCTGGTGCAGGATGGAGTCTGCAAACACAGGAAGTTGCGTAATACATTTTGAGCTACTTTTGACCATGCCCTTTTCTATGGGACTAAAGTCTTTCTGGAATTTTAAGGTCTGTTTATGGGACATGTACCGTCACTGTCTCCAGACCGCACCTCTCCAGACTCTCCAAATGGGTTCGTCCTTCTTTCAGTAAAGGGGAAAAAAAATACAAAACACTAGCATCATTTGGAAAAGTAAAAGAAACTCAGAATACAGCAATCTACGGAGTGTTAAGTGGAATAAGTTATGCAGGCATTGGCGAGAGACAAGTGACCTGCTTGTTTTAATTCATGTGACAGATTATTAAAGAACTCATGTGGGCTGATACATTTCTTCCAGAGAGCGTATAAATTAGAATTAGAGGCACTGACCTGCCCTGTGCAGCACCTTTAGCCTGCGGTACGCTCTCTTCACTGACTGGGGAAATGATATCAAACTGGATGGGGGTGTCTGGAGCCACCAGAGAGTCCAGAGACAGAGAGGAGAGAGCGGGTGACTCAGAGCCTGCTGAGCTCTGGCTGCCAGTCCGGCCTGCTCGGGGTCGGCCCTGCCTATAAACCAACAGGATTAAAAACAATTGTTACGTCTTGAATAGAACTAATCAGACTGGTCTAAAGGAAAATGAAGCAGTGTGAGTGCGTGTATTAGCAGATACTGACGTGCTGGGTCTAAAACTCTCATGCCTCTGCTGGAATGAAGGCGACGGAGTCACAGCCTCCAAAGCCGACTGGTTGACCCTGGCAGCAGTTTCCTGTCAATAAAGTTTCAGTTATACAGTAATTTAGCAACTGGATCTCAGCATTATTTCTTTCTGCCATGAATGCTAAATTGTCATTGAATTATTTTATAATCCACATAAAACGGAGCAAGAGTCTTTCATTTGAGGCTGACTTTTACCTCAGGCTTCTCGCTAAGATATATCCTCTTTGAGATGTTATTTATTGTCGCAATCCACTGAAAGGAAAAAAAAAAGCAAAAAAAAAAAAGCACAACATTTCTGTAGTTAGTGATCCTGCTCATATAACGAAAACCGCAGAATCGGAAATATCGTCAATTCATTACCTCTTCACAGTCCTTTCTGCTGTCTGCTTGCAAAATGGCACTCCTACAGTGTGGAAAAAAAAAATTCAGCATTGTGATCAGTATTGAATGTCATTTATTTAATATAATGAACTAAAGAATTTTTTTTTTTAAATAATTAAAAGGATTTTCTTCTCTTTCTTGTATAACACTTACACATGTAGAAATCCTGTACAAATAATAAAAAAAAATAATAATAATTTATAAAATAAAACGGCAAAAGAAACTATTTTTTTATTAATGTAATGCAATAATAGACTTAATAAATAACTAGGCTGATTTAAAATGTATGTAAAGTTACACGTGTAATGTTATCGTCTTTTTTTTTTTTTTTTTATATATAATAGCAAACACAAAATAAGGCTTTTGTTGGTTAGTAAGCAAGTTTATACTTGATGTTGATGTTTAAGCTCTAAAAGAATGCAGTTACCTAACAATTTATCCAGCTCCTGAACAAAGCCATTGCTCAAAACAGCCTTCAAGTACAATAAACTTTCTTACTTGAGATCTGCCAAAAGCACTTTCGAGTCTACTGTCAGGACTACATGAATTAAATCTCAACATCACTGATGAGACAGGAAAAATTAAATAAACCAAACTCCTAATACATCATCCAGGAAATGATGTTATTAAATATACTTTTTGCCATCGAAGGAAGAGATTTGGAAGCAGAAGCGCCGATCCTCACAGTCCACTGCCATGACGGAGCAGTTGTCTATGTCCATGACCAGCCCTCCCGCCACGTCTCCTCGAGACTGACTCATGAGGTTCCCTCCTTGTGTGAAGAAGTATTGGCGCTCCCAGGTGGACGACACCAGCCCTGTTTTACTAGACATGAGAAAATTAAAATGTAAAGCGTGTCACTTAGGCGGAAACAGAACGACATGGCTTTCATGGGTTTGAATTAAACTATAAACCAGCACTCAAGCTCTCATACTTGCGAGTGTTGAGGTATCCAGCTTTGCGGGTAAGGTTGCGGTTAATCGGGATTTTATTAGGGTCGGGGTCGGGCATGTACAGTGGATCACTATCCTGCTCCAGATCCTGGATGGTCTGCTGCATTATGTCCACCTCACTGTCCATCTCCCTGCGTACACTAACAATGACAACAACCAATAAATTTCATGCAAACTTTTAACAATGCTAATACTAGTACTGTTAATAGCCTTATACAGCACATTATAGTTTATATATATTAATACATATACCGGCATATAATACACTGTAGTACATACATATAATAAATGCGGTATGTACAATATACATATGTAAAAATATACATTTTTAAAACGTAACCTATTTATCCAACAAAAACCACTCATTTTATGCTATCGCCTATGAAGTAGGGATTTTGGAAAACAAGAAATAGTGAATAGTTACTTTCCAAAGCCACACTCTTATATTACTGCACACATATTGTAGATCAGATGGCACCCATATTTTATAACAAAACCCTCGAGGACATCATGTGAGAGCCATCTTATTGCATTTCTGTAGACTTTTGTCCACAAAGGTTCATTTTATTTCTACACATGGGAACAACTGAAAACAAAAGTAAAACATCCAGTAAGTAAGATCAGGAAAAGAAAACAACATTAAAACAACAAAACGATTAAGAAAATTTGAACTGGTAACAGAATACCACATTATATTCCTGAGCTTTTATACATTCAAGCTTTCGAACGCTCGGAATGAATCCGGATAAATATTAAAGAAGGAACAAGCTAATGTCAACATTAACGAAAGGCTTATGTGTTACAACTGGATAAGCTTGTGAAAATAAACCGCCCTGCCCTCCTAACTCCTGTCGTCCTACCAGGAGGTAATAATTTGAACATCATCTGTGTAGAGGAATAAGCCAATACAGGATGATTAATCAGGGACAGGATATTAAAACAAGCAGATAAAACCTACTTCTGTACACTGGTTCCAATGTTTGTCAGGAAGTCTTCCCATTGCTGTGTGAGGTTCTCTGATCCAAGCTTGAAGAAACTGATCTGATAAAATAGAGGGGGGGGGGGGGAAGACATGGGTTAGATTAAGCCAGAAATCTAGTTAGGATTTATAGTTGCTTGTTTCTCAAGACTGGCAGGGTTTATAGATGATTCCTAAGGAGCTCAAATGTCTGAATTATGAGGTCATAAGCTGTACCATAGTCACTGTATAGTGTATATTTTGGGAAACGTGTAGCATTTGTTAGAAGTGTCCAAATAATGTACCTGAAAGAAGACAGAAACTACAAACCGACCAAATGAAACATGTCAGACATGTAGAAGTAAGTGTTAGGTGTTAAGATGTGTGAGAACAGAGTGTGTAGTCCGCACCTGCGCCTGCATGTACCCCAGCAACGGCTCCAACAGGGCAATCCTTTTCTTATACTGTAGCATATTAAGTGCTGAGAAATAGTGCATCATGGTCTGGTGCTGCTTTTTCCTTGAGGTGTAAACATCTTCCATCACGTCACCCTTTACCTGTAGTGAAAACAAAAAATTTTGAAAGAATTCAGAAAACCTATTAGGATACTAATATTTTAGTGATCAGTAAAACATGTCTAACAGGGTGTTTGAGCAACAATTCATATCTTCCCAAAGCAGTAAATATCCACATTAGTCCAGATCCACACTCATATTTCATCTTCCCAAAATCAGCTCTAGTACAATTTCCTGTCCTGGACGAGGAGACATAACTCGAGCCAAGCAAATCAGCAGAGCATACGCTCTTCCCACAGTGGCCAAGCCAAGTCCCAGTATGTGTTTCATTAAATAAGGGCCGTCACTGCAGTGTGTAACTGTGTTAATCTTCTTATGTGAGTAATCAGGCGTTCCAGAAAGCAGAAGACAGATCTGATTAGGTGATGATAGAAAGCCTGCCCTGTGTTTGTGTGGTGACCTGGAGAAAACACTGCACATGGCCACACTGTTATGTCTGTTATGTTAGATGGTCAAGACATCTTATGAGTTTTCTCAGGACGACACGCATATACCGTACACACATGAACCCAAAATCATTTTCCAAGCTACGCTTATGATCGCAGCACAGGTTTTATTTTATGACTAAAATCCTATCATCAGGTAAGTATATTATGCCATGTTTTTTTTGTAAATTAAATATTTTTGTTATTGGGAAACTCAAAGTTTATCAGTGACATCATTTTTCTAGTTATTAAGCTTTTGAGTTACTCGCATTCAATTATATTATCAATATCTCAGGCGTATAAATATAATTAAACCAATAATAATAATAATTAAATCGCTTTAAGAATTTCACCTCGGTGCTTTGAAAGAACTCGTACCTTCTCATTCTCTTTCTTTTTCGACAGCCGACTGTACCTGTTGATGGCCGTGTCGAGATCTGTTGGATTAAGAAAATGAAACAGCGAACGTGCCAAAGTTGCGGAAGAATTCTTTCGCTTTTTTGCGATGCATGAAACGAGTCTGATTCTCACCGTCGCTGGATATTTGGAACACTTCCTTCAGAGTGAGGATTTCTGTAGGAATGAAACAAAAAAAGCAAAACAACCAAAAATGACAACACGACCATGCATGGCCATGATGAACTGCGAATGTACAGAAATGATGGATGATCACCTTTTAAGTCCCTCTCTTTGAACTGAGTGATGGGGAACATCATGGCGTCTGCTAGCTGAGTGGACAGGACGGCGTGACAGGAGCTGAGCTGTGGGAGAGAGAGAAGGAAGATAAATCTAATCTTGCAGATGAAGAGGAGGAACTATAAGTGGTACATTGCTCTCACCTCATCGATGACTTTGGCAAACTGCTGCAAAGTCGAGCTCATGACCTCATCGTCACCACCGAGCGGGAAACGCTAAGGGAACGAGTGGGTAAGTCTTTAAACATTTAAAAAAAAAAAAAAAAAAAAAAAAGCGTTTGGAGAAAAATCATGTTAACAGACAACTAAACCAGGCAACAGGGAAATATCAATCCGTAAAAAAAAAAAATTATTGCCAGAGATGTTTCTTTCCAGAACATTCAGCCACATTACTACCTTTGAGGTAAGTACAAAATCATCTCAGGTTTGGTGAGTTTAATGGCATCACATGCTTCCTGTTCTTCAAGTTAATAAAAATAAATAAATAAAAAAAAACATTTAAGAAATTTCTACCTGTTTTTCATACTCCTTGAGTAACTTGGAGGTCAGGTGTGTTGCAGCGCTCAGTTCATTCTGCAAACCATAAAAACGATTCTCAGAAACAGAAGCTCCCTAATGATGGCGAGAGAGGTTTTTTTTTTTTTTAAAAAGTGATGGCCTACCTGTGCATCATATATCCTGTGCATGGCCTTGTAGAGCTGATGGTAGTAACTGGATATTGCACATGTGTCTTCCTCAAACACACTGAGCAGGGAGCGAGTCTAGAAAGAAAAAAGAGGTGATGGATTTAACATCAACGTGACCATTCATAGAATAGTATAGGACATTTAATAAAACACTTTATTTCACCACTAACTAAGATTCACTTGTCTAGCCTGAGTGCCAAATAAAGCAATGCCATGAAAGAGCAGCTATCACATGGATTTTATCAGAGGTATGGGTGTTTTATCAGAAGGGCTGAAAATCCACAAACCCATGATAAAATCAGTTTAACACACACCCTCGGGTTAAAACACTGCGACAAAAGCGATATGATAAGCCATATGATTATTCATAATATTCACTATAAACAATTCTTCCTCAGCAAAATGTAGTCTCTTCACTGTAAGCTTTGGTTGCTAAGCAACATCATAGGCAGTTAGGCTACATGCATTAATACAGAATTCAATTATGACGATTCTTTTACAAGTGTGTGTGAATATAAAGGATTTTATTACAGACTCAGACAATCAGGTTTTAGCACCAAAACGATCTGTTTCTTTATGATAACATTTATTACTGTTCTTGTACTTAAACTCTGGAAAAAAAAAAAAGACCTTGAGCAGATCAATTTTGAACTAGTCTATTGTCTCATAACAAAGACTATGACTTCAGAAAAGAAATAATCAGGTATTAGATACGGGTCCGATGTGGAAAAATCCGATCTGAGCTGTTTACATGCATTACAACATGATCTGTGTCAACAAAAATATGGTGAGTGCAAAGATGAAGTTCCTTTTTGCTCAGCTTTCGTAATGGTCACTGGTTGCTGAAACAGCCTGAGTCATAAGAAAGCGAGAAACAGATTAAGGAAGTAGTGAAGGAAGGAAACCAGGACATGCCAAGGATTTTAAACTGCGCCTGGTCTGTAGCCAAAGTGTGAAATAACAAGGCTGTGGAGTAAACCAGTAAAAATACCAAACAGATATGAACTGCTGGGGGATTAGAGATTAATAATAATATCCAAAATTACAGTAGAGCTGAATTGGAAGATCAGTAAACACACACACACACACACACACACACACACACACACACACACACACACGAACATCATATATCCACAACATACAAAACTGAATTTAATTTAATTATCCTCTTAAATACATATATTACTCTTAACTATAGTCGACTAACTTCATTCTATCCCATTTTCCTTATTTCTATTAGTAAAAGTAATAGTTTCTTCCTATGCGGCTGAATCCAAAATACCTCCCTGACCTCTACAAGAGTGCCCTATATAGAAAGGGATATAACGAGTTCCGCATCATATGTAGTGCACTATCTATCCAACACCGAGTTATTTGGGATACAGCCTCTGCTAATACACACTGTTTCCTCCCAACATTAAACAAAGTCAGCGAAACCCGTTTTTTAAAAACGAAATGTCCTTTACATTCTTTACATCGTCTAGTTTTCAGCAGTATTTTCTGACCCACGACATTTTAAACATAACGACTGTACGCAAATAACTAGTTGCTCAGCTAGCTAGCCACATAGCTAGAATGCTAGCAAGCCCAGATGTGTTTTCTTTACCTGAGGACTGTCCTCCAGTGCTTCTTCTATCGGCAGCTTGTCAATTCCTGGCATGGTTGTGTTGCTGTTTATTTCGGAAAAGTGACAATCGTTTTTTAGGAAAAAAATTCTTCCTGTTTGTTTTTTTATGCAAGACAAATCAACAGCCAGCCAGTGCCCTTCCCACACATACGGATGTTCCGCGTTTTCTCCGCCTTTCATTGGCAAACACGGATGCAGACTGAGCTGTATCCCAAATAACTCCCTACTACCTTAATAAGTGAACTACGTAGGGAAGGAAACAGTGACTGCTACAGCTTGTGTAGTGTACTATATGTCCAGTTGGATGGATTTGGGATTCAGCCTGGGTTTTGTGATGAGTTATTTGGAGCAATGTGGTAATAAAATAAAAGCCCTAGTTTAACGGAGAATATTTCCACTTTATATTGCATCTTATATAATATTTTTAATATTATTTTTTACTATTACTATTACTAATACTACTAATTTTAAATTTTTAAAAATAAAAATTATTATTGTTGTTGTTGACATAATATTTTAATATATATGATAGATAGATAGATTTAATATGATTTATTACACCTACATTAACTGTATATTATTATAAACCTCTCAGAGATTTAGTTTGAGGTGAGAGCTGGTGCTTAATCTGGGATGGCATGGCTTATTTCCAGGGTGGTAGCTACCACCCCTGTGGCCACACCTCTCTCTCTATTGCAATTCATCCATACATCCATCCATCCATCCATTATCTATAGCGCTTTATCCATCTGGGTCGCGGGGAAGCTGGAGCCAATCCCAGCATC
>JAQQZX010000016.1:5094396-5115386 GCA_030068355.1 Notoglanidium maculatum | reverse complement strand
CACACAGATGGCAAAAACACATCAAAGCAAGGAAAAAAGGACAATCAACTGGGGACAAACACGCCCTGCCTTCATCTAAGCCACATGAGACACGACTGGCCAGATTCTGCCATTTTTTTCATGGGAAATGCGATGTTTTCGCGGCATACGTACGGTTCGTTATGTGAAACAAGTTGGTTCTGCGAGGTACGCTTGCGTTCGCAGCGGCGCTCGTTATGCGGATCGTTCATTCTGCAGGGCGTTCGTTATGCGAGGTACCACTGTATAGTGTATGTCACTTGCCTATGTTTTCAATGATGCAGAGAACAAAATTAATGTCAGTTTTATTATTTAAGAGAGAATCATTTTAGAACAGCTTGGCTCGGTATTTTGTATATTACCTGTTCATTCAAAGTCCATAATCATTATTTTTTATGATGTAAATATTGCCACAATTCTCACCGTAAATATCCATACATCATCTGATGAGGCCAAAATGCCTTCTCTCTTGTGTATATAATGATTGTTTATCATGTTTATCACTGTTGAAAGAGAGCTGGTTGCTTCGAGGAAATAGAAGTATATTGTTCTTATTATTGTCTAAATCCCATTTTATACCAGGCAAAGAGTCCATTTATTAGCTCATTTTTGTTGGGGCTGAATTTGCTCAGTCAGCCTTGGGGTAGGGGGTGTGTTTGTGTGTGTGTGTGTGTGTGTGTGTGTGTGTGACTTAGTTGATGATGCCTGCTCATTTTAATTTGTTTGATAGATTTATGTATATGTTGGATGTCTCATTTTTTTTCACTGGATACCTCCTTGGATATTTTAAACTAACCTGGCTGTTCCAAAATTGTCAGTATATTAAAATCCCACCCTCTCTCTTTGCAAAGAAAAAAACAAGACAAAAAAACCCCAAGATTCACTCCATTGTGCATTTCAACATGTGTGGGCAATGAAATCAGCTGCATCTGCCGAAAAAGTGCATAATTATTTTTTTATTTGTATTGTATATCTGTGGAGGAGTACACTGTGGCACCAAAGAAATAAAAAAAATTTGAATCCCTGCAAACTTTACTTTCATGCCTATTCATTCTTTTATCAGTGAATTCTTGTACATCAACAAGACTAGCTTACTTTACGTAAGAAGACAGCGACAGCTTTAGATACTTCACTGAGGTGATTTTAGTGTAAGAGCGAGTATACGCATAAAAGAAATAAGTATTTCTGAGAGTGCAGCATGACATTAAATAATATTTAATATTATTATAATTATAATTATAATTTTATCCCTGTTTTGAAAATTGAAAAATAAAGAAAATAATAACAACAACATAACATTAACAGAACATTCTAGCTTATTTGATGGGACTACATAAACAGTTATTAATGCTAGATTGTATAAGTGTTAAGTTATATTTATAACTTAAAATTCCACAGTTATATTTTTTTGTTCAATATCAAACGCAATCTACATACAGTTCTCTAAATTTACCACAGAGAGACGGAGGGAACAATTCTATTTATTGAAAAGATAGATTGAAATGAAGCAGAGAAGTCATCATAGTAGTCATGCTGTAATGGTCAAATGAAATTGTGTAGAACAAGCTGGAGTCAAACTAAATCAAGCTGAATCTTTTACCAATCAAAAAATGTGCCTCTGCACTAAGCTCTTTCTGTAGATGTAGAATTTACAGGCTTTTATCTGATTCATTCACAACTGCTTTTGCATCAGTGTAAGTGACGCCTTTGCAGGTTCCTCTGGTTGGAAACTCCAGCACACTGCCGTTATTGCAGGTAATCTGGACTGTGCCAGTGTAGGGGAGATCAACTGTAGCTTGGCCGATTGTGATGTCGACATCTACAGATTTTCCAGGAGGGACTTTGACAGGAAACGAGAACAGCTTAGTCTTCTGCTCGCTGTTCTCTAAACTATATGAGCTCTCAGTTCCCAGCTTGAAACCGAATCCAGCTGATACTTCCACAACTTCAGGAACTCCTGCTTTCAATTCCATGTTAAATGTGAATTCAAGCTTGTTGGTAACAGACCAGGAGGACTTTCTGGTGATTGTTTTGGAGGTTTCTAGTTTATATTCTTGAGGTTCACTAGTATTATTTTGGTAGGTTTTGGATATGATTTTCTCAACAGCCACTTTAGGTGTCACACTATGACGTGTGGGATACTGAACATTTGTTAGCACAGTAGACTTGATCGTGTTAAGAAATTTAAAGCCTAAACAATCAATGTCTTCCCCTTCTCGTCCTGTGATTCCCATGCAGATCCCAGAACCAACATCAATGGTATATTTTGTTTTCAGCTTCCTGTCTGTCATGTTTGCAAAGAACCTCCGGGAATGATTCGTCTTGAATTCGATGGCACCCAGACGTGTTCCATCTGCATTTTCCCAAAGTGAAAGGGAGGTGAAACGCTCTCCATCTTTAAATGTAAATTCTCCAAAGCCCCCAAAGGGTATACCCATATGACGGAACTTGCCATTAGTTAACCAAACGTGGATGGCTCTTATCTGCCAGGTACCAACATACACTTTGATCTTTTCCAGTGTGGCTCCATCTCCAGTTAAATCAACATCAAAGACTGTTCCTCCTTGTCCACCAACTTTACGGATAGGTACCAGGTAGGACATGATCTTGCTCCTAATAACCTTAAAATAGGGCAAACAAATGGAAAGTATGAATGGAAAATAAACATTCAGAGAAATATGCAAGAATTTCCCTTTCCTAATTGAAATATCAGAAGCCTGTACTGAGCTTCTGCCAATATTATTCACTGTTTCAGCTCAATAAGCATTAGCAACAAAATGTCAACATGTATTTTTAGATGCATTTATTTAGTTTGCTTATATTTACTAATGTTTTTAAAAGAAATAGCTAATAATTCACCCCTCCACTGACCAATGTTCATAACATCAATGAGTAAAATGAAGCCCATGGACGTAAACACACCTCATAACGAATGTTTGGGATTGTTAACTGGCCAAATTCAGAACTGAGGCTGAAGTAAGTTCCGACTGGAAGCCAGTTAGCATTAACATAACAACGTGTGTTGTTAATGGGAACTCAGCAAGTTGATTTGCCTTTTTGCAGAGAAATTATATATGAGAATTGCAAGCCAGTTTCACAGAAAAAAAAATGTCATAATGCAGCTTTGCTCTGTATAAGATGTTCTGAACCAATATTATTTAACCAAGCTAACCTTTAGTAATATGCTATTGGAATAAGATCACTATGAACTCAATTTCTGCCCATATAGTGTTTATAGTGTTACCCAATACATGTGTAAAATTTGTGCCTTTCACGACATGATTCAACTCACTGGGTCATGAAACGTCCTCATTGCTGCAAACTCTATTCTCTGTATACGGTCCTTATGTTATTGACATTATTTTTGCTTTATTAATGCTGACGTTCATTGTTTGTTAATGTTAACTAATTAAATAAGTAAAGAATAAAATGTAATGGGGCATGCTGTTACAGGAAATAATCAACAAGGTGTGGTATGATGAAGCGTGACGCAAAGCAGACTCATACTAAAGTTTTCTACTTTTTTTTTCTTTTTTGTTTAAAGAATGACACATCCTTCAAGTTGTGCAGTTATAGAAAATTAATCAACACCTTCTAAGAAATCAGAATTGGGTTTTCAACAGCACTGTAGTATAAATTATATTAGTTAAATCAACTTTATATACAGTAACAGCAAGATTAGGTGTTAATTATGTAACTGTCCCTTCTGTAAATAAACATTACAAAGCTTAAATTTAATAACCTACATCATTTGATCAAGAATAGCAGGCATACTTACAGGAAAGTTGTCAGAAGCAGAGAGCAGGAAATGTCTTTCTCACAAGATGCTTTGTGAAGGATGCAAGTTTTCTGGATAAGACAGAAGCTACGTGCTCTTTTATTTATACTAGTTAAAGAGGGTGGTGTTGATTCCTGCCTCACACCTGAGGAAAGGGTGTGTGTGTTATGAGGACGAAGTCTTCTGTTAAATTTGCTTTTTGGTTGAAAAATATGGGAATTCTAATACATTTATTATTTTCCTTTGAAGGCTTGGCACTAGATCTTGGCGCATGGCTGTGGGGATTTCTGATCATTACCCACAAGAGCATTAGTGAGATCTCACTAAACAGTGTCACAAAGATTTCCCAGCGGCACATTGTCCAGAGCATCACACTGCCTCCACTGGCTTGCCTTCTTCCCGTAGTGCATCCTGGTGCCATCTCTTCCCCAGGTAAGTGACGCACACGCACCCAGCTAGAAACATGATGTAAAAGAAAACATAATTCATCAGGCCAGACCACTTCTACCATTGCTCCATGGTCCAGTTATGATACTTAAAAGTGCATTGTAGGTGCTTTAAGGAGTGGACAATGTAGGCATTTTCGGTGGTGGACAGGGGTAAGGGGTATGTTCACCGTGACCAGTCTGTAGCTACACAGCAAGCGGCAATGTACTGTGTTTTCTGACACCTTTCTATCATAGCCAGCTTTAACTTTTTCAGCAGTCTGTGCTACAGTAGTTCTTCTGTGGGATCGGAAAGGCGGGCGGCCTTTGCTCCCTTCATGCATCAGTGAGCCTTGGGCACCCATGACCCTGTCGCCGGTTCACTGGTTATCCTTACTTGGAAACACTTTTGGTAGGTACTAACCACTGCACACCAGGAGAACCCCACAATATCTGCCATTCTAGAGATGCTCTGATCCAGTTGTTAAGCCACCACAATGTGGCCCTTGTCAAAATCGCTCAGATCCTTAAAACTCCAACACATCAACTTCAAGAACTGACTGGTCATTTGCTGCCTAATAAATCCAACCCTTTGACAGGTGCAACTGTAACGAGATAATCAGTGGTATTCACTTCACCTGTCGGTGGTTTTTACGTGATGGCTGATATGCTTCTTTGTGGAATTCGTAGTAAAGTGTTAACAAAACATGTTTTTAAGGCACTTTTGTTCTCAGTTCTTGACAATGAAATCATAGTTCACTAACATGTTACCTCTGGTATGCTATTATCTAAAATGTAAACTGAATGGCCAAAAGTATGTGGACACCTGACCAGTCACACCCATGGGTGATAATTGAACATGCTATTCCAGTTTTAGTCCTCCATTTGCTCTTATAGTAACCTCCACTCTTATTGGAAGGCTTTCCACTAGATTTTGGAGTGTGGCTGTGGGGATTTGTGATCGTTATCCAACAAGAGCATTAGTGAGATCGGGCACTGATGTTTGACAAGAAGCCCTGACACGCAGTCAGCATTTTAACTGATCAGTGGTGTTGATGTCAGGGCTCTGTGCAGGCCATGTCTTTATGAGATCTGGGACTCTTAGTTCCAGTGAAATCACAGTGCTTTTCCAGACCAGAATTTGAATTTGCTTTAATTATTTGAAAGGCAAATGTTGCTTATGATATTTCAACACGCAAAAACACCCAATTCCACAAAACACACACACATTCTAACTTTAACTAAGAGCTCATGCAGCTTCTGTCTCATCCACAAAACTTGCCTGACTAAAATCCAGGGGCTGATCATGGATGTCATTTCATATACAGTGAAATGTATGTCACAAAGTTCATGGATTGCAACAACATAGACTAAAACATGTAGATAGTAAAATTACAGACTACAATGACTGGCTCATTGAAAATAAATGTACAGCATCTTTACACATTTGTAAAGCATGTAGGTAATAGAAGGACATCTATATCCATGAGCGTTGGCATTATGTGCCACAAAATCAGACAATAAACCCACAAAACAAGCAGACTTGTCTAGCTGAATATTGTGGATGTTTGTTCTCCATTTGTTTACGTATTTGTAATGCAAAAATGTACTACAGGAGCAGGGAATTTACCAAAAATCCTTAACTAAACCATCTTAAAAAATAATTTTGTAAAAACAAATCTTTCTGTTATACATATTTAGAGTCTTTTGACTACATGAGAGAGATCTGTGAAACTGTTACTGCTGCTACTAATTACAGCTGAACAATTTTTATCCTTATCCCGATTAGTAATTCAAATGCGAAACATATCATAATAATAATAATAATACCTTCTTTCTGTCAGAAAAGCAAACTTTGCCTGAAACACAAACCTCTCCTTATAGGCAGCATAGATTTGCACACTAAGCTTCAACATGTACGATTAATGACATTTAGTAGTTATTAACTAACATTTAGTTATGCGAAGGCTTACTTAACACCAGTCTGCAGCATTTTCACTTCCACTGCTGTGCCGTACTCCTGCATTACTCTCTGATCTTCAGACTGCACTTTATGGCAGTTTGTTGGATTTAAAGCTTAGAGGATGAGACCGAGTTAGTTAAAGTGTATCTTACACATCTGTCTCTGTATGTGTGGGAGCTGCACTAGATTTAGGCAGCTTCACAGTTCATTGCGTATTCCAACATGTTTTCAGGTATTCCGTTTTCCTCCTTCATTTAATTGACTCGGTTCAAAGCAAAAAAATTTTGATATGAAAATGTTTAACAGCTGTTCGTATTTAGATACGTTAGGTCTGGTGGAGATTTCTGCATGTTCTGACCATCTGTAAATATCTGTTTGCATTAAGTACTGGCTCATGCTGCATTCAGGTGCTCATCAGAGTATTTACAGCAGAGCACACGCCTGATGAAAATACCCCTTTTGGATGCTGGTAGTATGGCAACATTATGGAACTTTAAAATCCATATAGTCCTTCTTAAAGACAAACTGAATACTGAAATGCAACCCCTCCTTTTACCACAGAATGCACAGCACATAAAGCCTTGAGGTGGATGAGCTACAACAGCACCACATCATGTTCCACTCCTGTCAGACAAGAACAACAATCTGAGGCTATCGTAGGTACTGGCCGACCCAAACTGGACAGTTGTAGACTGGATTTTTTTCTAATCTTTTTAGGTTGGTGAGTCTGTGTCCATGATAGCCTCAGATTCTTGTTTTTTCTTGCTGACAGGAATGGAACCCAATGTGGTATTCTGCTGTTGTAGCTCCTCCACCTCAAGGTTTGATATGTTGTGAGTTCTGATATTTTTCTGTTCACCATGGTTATAAAAAGAGCTTACTTGAGTTATTATAGACTTCCTGTCAACTCAGACCAGTCTGGTGATTCTGCTCTGATCTCTCTCATCAACAAGGCGTTTTCACCAACAAAACTTTTTTTTTTTTTCGTATTTCGCACAATTCTGTATAAACTCTAGAAACTTGAGATTTCCAAAGAGCATTTTATGAACTACCAAAACCAGCCCTTTTGGTACCAACATCCATGAACACAATCAACGTCACAGAGATCACACTTTTTCTTCATCGTTATTTTTGATGTGAACATTAACTAAATCTCTTGACCTGTATCTGCATGAGTTTATGCATCGTGCTACTTCCAGATTATTGGCTGATTAGATAACTGCGTGACTGTTCAGCTGTTCCTAATAAAATGGACAGTGAGTGTAAATGCGTGTGCTGGGTGGCGTTTGTTGAAAACAGAAATGTGTCTTAGTTACACGCAGTTCTGACACTGAAATTAATTCGATTTTTCAGCTCTAGTTTGGAACATTATTAAGTTACCACCACTGTCTGACAGTTTGATGTAGTATGCCGTCCTGAAATTCATATTTTGGATTGTAAATACAAAAAAATCTGGCATTCCACTTGTAATTAAATTTATAGATATGATATTAGACCTTATGTCTTTGTATGAGTCATTCCTGTAAGAAGTTAGAGGAAAGGCAACACCACTGAAAGCCACTTTATCAAAAAGGGTTTATACAGACTCTTGAAGTTCTGAGGGTAGGGAACGCTGTCAGGGCTTTAGCAGAATTTAATAAATGAAGTTCCTCCTCCAAATTCCCAATTTATTTTTAAATAGAATTCCATGTTTATATGAACATGGCACTTTGTAATCACTTTATGTTATTTGGTAACAGTGTTCATGTTCCTCAGCTTGGAAGTTGGAGGTTAATGCTAAGTGTAATTAGTACAAAATCTTCTCTTTTTTTTGTAATTTACCAATAAATGTTGATATTCCTGACAGTTTTGTCTCAGGTCCAGGGTCATTCCACCTTTATGTTGTTCCTATAAAATACCTACTCAACTGTACATGCTTGTCATTTCTTTTCCCAGTTGCTTAGCAACAGCATCCTCAGTCTCTGACCAGGAGTGTATCATATGTGTCCTCAAACTCATGAGGTTTAAAAAAAACAACGAAACACTAACATCAGATTCCTAATTATCACTTATTTGTTTTTTCTAACTCAGCGTCTCAAATCAAGTGGCTGAGGTAAAATCTCACTTCGTTATTCACCTCACATAGTTCTCTCCTACAGGGCAGACTGAGTGCAGCGTGTGTGATTGCTCCAGCATGACCGCTGTGAGTGGCAGCGCTAACGGTATAGTGTCCTGCTGAGAGCGATACTGAACAAGGCAGCTTTGCTGAAAAGCAAAGGATGGAAAGGAAAATATGTAACAAGAACAAGTTGTAATAATATTCTATTTACTTACACAAGAAATGTGTTATTCAGGAAAATCCAGTTAGCTCTGAAAAACATTTGTGCTCTATGAAGTTTGTGTAGATTTATGTATAACGAGACTCAGTAATGAACATCTCGACTGACTGACTTCAAAATATAATTTTGCCAAGTTAATTGCTAATTTATCTCAATTACACACAAATTTAGTGAACGTTTTGTGCAACTCATATTAATGACTTGGGTGAAAGCAATCCAGAATACCTCCAAATTAAGGGGTATAATTATAATATTATAAGTAATGGCACCTTATAAAACAAGCTAGAATTAATGTTTGTCTGAGAGCTGATGAGCTGCACTGGCTGAGCTGCATTATTGGAAAACGTAGTACTAGTTCATTGTTTAATCATCATTTTCATCTCGGTGAGCTTTGTGGATATCATTAAATAAGCTGAGCCATGGATGTTGGTCTGAAAAATATAAAACCATAAGGTTTGGAATAAAACCTTAATTTAATTGTGGACAAGTGGGTCACTATTGTTGGAAGAATGTAAGATGTACACTATATGGGCAAAGGTTTGTGAACACCTGGCTGTCACACCGAATGTGGCTGATTCTTCCACAGACTGTTGCCATAAAGTTGGAAGCACACAATTATATAGGATGTCCATGAAGACATGGCTTTCCAAAGTTAATGTGAACAGATAATACAGGTAATACAGAACGCAAGTGTCCTGTACAGAGTCCTGACCTCAAGCCCACAGAACACCTTTGTGCTGAACTGGAACACCGACTGTGCCACAGGCCTCCTCATCTGATCTCACTAATGAACATTGAGTGGCTGAATGAACAACAACGTTCAACTATTTATTTCCAGCAATGTTCCCTACAGCAACACTCCAAAATCTAGTGGAAAGCCTTCCTAGACGAGTGGCGGTTATTATACGATAAAGAGGGACTAAATCTGGAATGGGATGTTCTAAAAGTGTGTGATGCTCAGGTGTCCTCAAACTTTTGGACATGTAGTGCAAGTAATTGGATTAACCTGTCTTTATATTGCCCCTTGGCAAATCCAGTGCTTTAATGGGAATATAGCACATATGGGAAAACATTGGAAGTCAGATGGAAACTCATGAGTGCCGATGCTGTTAAAGGCAACCGAGCATATGGTTGGCTTTTCACACCCATGTGCCTTCGATGCGTAATGTTCCAGAAACAGCAGCTGCCCCTGAAAATGTAGGACTCCAAAGCCAAATGAACTAGGAGTGTTAATGCAACACTGTGGTTATAATGACCATGATCATCACGGGTCATGGAGCGTTCAGAATATACCACCAGGGAATTACACAAGATCATTTGATCTTATAAAATTAATTTCTTAAGCTCAAATGTTCATAGGTATATTCAACATACTATAGACTCAACAGTATAATTACAGGATTCCCTTGTGGAAATCCCTATTTAATAGCCAGACCTGTGAAACTTTGAAAGGAAGTTCATTTGCTCTCAGTACCACATGGCTGAAATATATTTCTATTATCGGAGCTGTTGTGTTCTGGCCCTGTTTTCAAAGTCAGCGCAGCACCGTCTGGTCTCTATAATGAAGCACAGCAGGGACTTTTGCGGTCAGTTGGTTTCACACAACCATGAGGGCAGCCGTCCAACATCCTGCATTCACTCAGAGCATCGCATCTACTCTCATCATACCGAAAAAAGTAATGCAACATAGTACCATGTTATGGCTTTTATAGTTATAAATCTGATTACAAGTATACACAAATTTTAGTAACATGTAGGTGCAATTCTACTTAAAAGGCTGCTTACAGACACTGAATCCATTAATCTTGTCCTCCTGCACATTAGCACTCTGTACTGTTTGGTTCTGAAGCTGTAGAAGTGATTTCCGCTTCCTAGGTGTCATTTAGAGTTGGGGTTATAAAACAATGACCCATTTTTTATGGAGTGAAAAGAAAAAAGAAAATGCCAACACATTTCTTTTGTGACTCAGTCTTATTTTTCCTCATGTCAAATAAGAAAGCATTTTTTTTTGGTATGTTAGATGCAGGGACTACAAAGCTGTACAAAGAGGTGAAGATATTAAATTGCAAGTTTTTATTAATGTTTACTTTAATTTAATTCCTAGTTTTCTGACTAAGGCTCCATCAAAAGGAATCTGTTCATATAGATTACCCGACTCGGAGCTAAAGTCATTAAAACAATCTATTCCCTGACATTTTCACAGCCCTATTTAAATGTTCAGCATTTTCAACCAATGTGCTACAAAATCCTAATCCTCATTTGATCCAAATAAAAGACTCCTGTGGCCTTTATAAAGCCTCAAGTATCATATTCAGCCTAGAGTATGAATACAGCTACAGTAGGACTACAGCTGCAAATTAAATCCTGAGTTGATCACGCTATATTCATAAAAAAATAATCTTTTCTACCTTGACAGGGCAAAAGTGATTATATATATATATATATATATATATATATATATATAATATAAAATATATATATGCGCACATACACACAGACAACCCAATATCTAACCAGCTACTACTAATTGCAGCCAAGTTATAATTTATCTTCTACAATAGATAAAGGGAGCATAACAGAAGATGTTATTCCATAGGTCAATATGACAGTCTTCAAAATGTTAAATCTTACTAAAAAAAAACAAAACAAAAAGGAAAGCCACACAGTTTGCATAATTGAAAAACATGGATTTATTGTGTTCTGGGCATTATGCACTTATGACCTAGGTCTCTCCTTCTTGCCTTTGTAGAGGGCCAGGAGAGAAACGTTAGCCACCTTCACCACCTTGAAGCGGACTCCGGGGATATCACCGACGGCGTGTCCCTTACGACCGAATCCTGCCACCAGAACCTCATCGTTTTCCTGCAAACACAAACATGGCCATCAAACTCTCAAAGCACTATGAAGTTCATTACCGCAAATAACATTCATCAATAACTCAGTTCCCAAAGAGTCAAACGCACCTCAATGAAATTCAGGCAACCATCGTTGGGGACGAACGCAGTGATCTTCTTGCCGTTCTTGATCAGCTGGACTCTGACACACTTCCTAATGGCAGAGTTGGGCTGCTTGGCTTCAACGCCACTGTGAAGGGAAACAGGAAGTAAATCATTTAAGCTGCATTTGAGATGGGCAACAAATTTGAGTGAAAACGAGCTCAATGAAATGACTTGTGAAGAAATGAGAGTGAATTCAAGATATCCCATTAACATTCAACTTTAACAGAGAGAGTGAAATTTAAAAACGAGCAAGTGGTTTTTAGCAAGACTAAAGCATTCATTTCAAGTCATTTCTGTACAAGCGATGAAATGCTAAGAAATGCTGGATACGTTTAAGATCCTAAAATGTGTTGTTCCTGGGAGTAAAATCAGGAAACTGTGTTCAGGTGTACATGAATAACCATAAAGATAACTATTCCAGCAACCAATCTTAAACTTGTGTATTAAACAGTAAAATTAATCATTTTGCTCTATTAAAAAAAATAATTCTCTATATTGAGAGAACAGCACTTAAAAATGATAAATGAAACTTGTGCTTTCCAAAAATAAATGCAGATATTCAGTTATTACAGCAACTGGATATTCTTCACATGTTGGCTTCCACCAAAAAAAAAACAAAAAACAAAAACCCCTGAGCACAGAAGGTTTCAAGTGTTTTTTTTACTCAAACACGGAGTTTCTTTTTTGATGATGATGCAATGGTCACTGCTTCCAGAAATGACTCAAATGCTCGTTCAGTTATAGCCAATGGCGATAACATCACTAAAGCAATAAGGACTTTACTATGGTATTGATGAGCTTTATTTTAATCATTGATCAGGACAGAAGATTTATATTAACACGTTTATTCTAGCTACTTTTAGCAGCAACTCATTTTTGGTTACAAGGTGTGCCACATTTGATGAAGCTAATTGGACAGATTGAGCAAAACCTCACGTTATTAAAATAAAAAAAAACTACTAACAACTTACTATTTCTTAGCAAATGTCTAATACAAGCATCATCAAGAGGGAAAAGAAAAAAAGAAGCAAGTACTGTCAAGACTGACAATAGTGGACTCTTTGGCATGCAGGTACAGGAAAGTAATCAACTCTGGTAAGGTATTGCTTGCTATAACATCATGACTTGCTCCTTTTTTCTTTTTTTTAAATCCTCTCACCTACCCCTTTTGATTTACGTGTACAGGCATTTTATAGGGAAATACGTGCAATTAAAGGAAAACCCTGCACTTACACTTTCTCAAGCACGATTCCTTTGGCGTGTGAAGCTCCTCCAAAGGGGTTAGCCTTCAGGGCTGTGCCCAAATGGGCCTTCTTGTACTGTTTATCATGCCACTTCTGCTCACGGCGGTGATCCCGCAGCTTTCTGGCGGTACGCAATCCACGGCACTTACCTATAACACACACAAGAGGCAAGACACAAGCCGGAGCTCAAGCTTACTGCAAATAACATGCTATTAGAGTGCGCATAAAGTATAAATAGTGTATTAACTGAAACTAGTGCACTTCATGTTCAACAGAAAGCCATTCGGAACACAGCCGCATCTCTCTACTCGTTCCTTTGGCCTAAGAAGCGACCTTGCGGTGTTATTTCAACAGTGTAGCATTTCAAGATTAAAACAAACACTTTTTAAATCACTTATTTGGACGCATGAATGAACGTATAACGTTATTTTTGGAAGTATCCGCCACGAGCGCTTAGTGAAGTCGTGTTAGCCATGTTAGCTCGCAATATGGCGTAACAACTCTCCACGTTGTCGGGATATAAATGATAAAAAATACATATAACTACACGACGAAAACACGATTTTTCCCAAGAGCTGGAACGTATAAGTTTATTATCTTGGCATATATATTATTATTAAAAATCGTATTTATCGTATAACACACATTTAAATGAAGTTTAAATCCGACTAAAGCGCATACCCATGTCAGCTGGATGGAAGTCCGGGGAGGAAAGAGAGATCCCAGAATGCTTTGCGACGTTGTTTCTTGCGCAGGTCTTCTAGGTGTCCACTGAGATGCCTGTTTATAAAAGTGTAAACGTTTCTCTGTAGAAAGTATATATGTACAGTTTATACACATTATATCGCTGATGCTCGGTTATGCAGACGGCTTGTCTGCATCATGTCTTTTTTTATATATTTTTGTAATAATAGGTCAACAACAGGGTGCAATAATAATAATAATAATAATAATACGTTAATACTTATAGAATATCATCCGTGTTTTCGTGTAATTGACCAGCTTAAACCAATCAACTTTCTAAATTTCTTGTTTTGTATTTGTGTGTGTGTGTGTGTGTGTGTGTGTTTGCCATCACTATAACTAATAGGCCCAAACCTGCATTGTCATGCTGACCTCAACCCCACTGAAAACTTCTTGGATTAAATGGAACACTGATGTTGCTCTTTTCAGTGCCCGACCTCTTGTACTTTTGTGGCTGAATGGGCCCAAATATCCAAAATCTAGTGCTTTCCCAGAAATGTGGAGACTGTTAGAAACTTTGTAGCTATATATTAATTAATTTGGAATGGGGTGGCACGGTGGTTAAGTGGTTGGCACTGCTGCCTCACAGCAAGAACGTTCTGGGTTCAAACCTGCAGGCCAACTGAGGCCTTTCTGTGTGGAGTTTGCATGTTCTCCCCATGTTTGCATGGGTTTCCTCTATCAGCCGAAAGACATGTAGATTAGGTCAACTGGCTACTCTAAATTGTTCGTAGGTGTGGATGGTTGTTCATCCCTGTGTTAGCCATGCAATAGAATGGTGACCTGCCCAGGGTGTACCCTGTCTCTCACCTTAGGTCAACTGGGATTGGCTCCAGCTCCCCCTTGACCCTGACAGATACGTAGTATAGATAATGGATGGATGGATTGAATGGGTGTCCACATACCTTTGGTTATATAATGTAGATCAGTGAATTCAAATTCAAATGATATATACTCACTTATGAATGCACAAAATCTTGGGGTTCCTTTTAATCAAGAACATGAACCTGAAGTTACCAGGGCACAGGATCACAACACTGAACAATTAAAAAAGGGAAAAGCACCCAGGCAACATATTCTAAACTTCCACTGTCCAGTTCCTGAGATCTGCAGACATGCTTTGGCCTTTTCCCAAACAGATACACTGTTGTGACTTGTGTCCAAGCGATCAAGGACTTGAGCCTATAAAAGCAAGGATTTGACACTGTCCTCAATACTTCCATCACATTCCTAAATGTTGCTTTCAAGATGACTCACCATCCAGAACCATCCTAAGGTACACACCCAGAATCAATACTTGAGGATTTCTATGAGCTAATGAGAAATAATTCAAACTAAATGGTTTCAATGACAAATTTTCATAGACTTCACTTTTCATCAGAAGAAAAATTAAGTGCATAATCCTTTTCTACAAACAAAATTGCAAACTGAAGACGGTGGCCAATTCAAACTACACACTGGTGAAATCAGCAGTTCAGTATATTATATAATATATATAATATAGTCACTCTTCCTCATTAAGAACTTTATCCTGCTAGTTATCGATCTGGAGTCTATTCCAGCAACACTGGGTGTGAGGTGGGAACACATACTGTATAGGATGGCAGTCTATCACAGCATACGTACATTCACACACTGATGTTTCAAACCTAGGGGCAATTTAGTTACTTATCCACCTGACAGCATTTTTTTGAGAGGTGGAAGGAATCTGAGGAACACAAAGGAAACCCAGGCAAACACAGGGAGAACATGTGAAATTCCACATTGACAGTAACAGTGAGGCAGCAATACTACCCGCTCTGCCAGTGTACCACTCTAATTAGGTAATCAGCAGACTGCAATCAGTTTGCCTTGTTTTACAGTAATTCTAACCCTAATGCTGCTTACTGACAGATTAAACAATTTGGGAAAGAAAGGCTTACTTTACAAATATAACTTCATTTAAAAAAGTTTTTCTCTTGTTTAATTTGCCTTCTTGTTTCCTGATTGGTCCACGTGACTGAGTCTGTGTTGATGTGGGCGCATAGAGTGCACTTGCTTGTTAAGCCCAGAATGAAAACCAAAGCAGCCTATAGCAAAGTTCTTCTGAATTACACCCTTTTTTTTGCACACTTTATCATTTTCCCAGCTCCCAACTCACCTGATTCAACTAGTCAGCTAATGAACAGCTCTTCCTGTCCAGCTGAAGTGGATGTGCTAGAGCAGGGAACACACTAAAATATGCAGGACAGGGGTTTCTCCAGGACCAGAGTTTGGGTTCTTGTTCAGGACATGGCCTTTATTGGAATTTTTTGACTTCAGATTTACTCAAGGCTATAGAGAAGAGCAGTTAGTCTGTCTTGACCAAATTCAGGTCACAATGTACACTGTATGGCCAAAGGTATACAGACACCTGACTTTCATACTTATACAGTATGCGTTCCTTCCCCAAACTTCTGCCACAAAATTGAAAGCACACAATTGCATAGAGTGTCTTCGTATGCTGGAACTACGTGAATGCCCCAGTGCATTAAGCAAGCTTCATGGTTCTCCAAGATTGCAGTAGAGTAGAAGAACTTCTACTCCCAAACAGAGCCCTGAGCTCAACCTCACTAAACCCTTTTGGGATAAACTGAAACGCTGATTGCACCTCAGACCTCCTCACCAACCTCAGTGCACTGATGCTCTTGTAACTGAATGGACACATCCTCACAACCAGGTTCCAAAGTCTAGTGGGAAGTCTTCTCAGAAGAGTGGAGCTTATTATAAGAGCAAAAGGGGAATAAATCTGTTTCGAGAAGTACATGAGTGTGATGGTCGGGGTGCACAAACTTTTGGTCATACGGTGTAATTTATTACTGATTACTAGGATGCACGTCCTACTAGTGTTAGTGCTACAGTACGTGTTTATGCTCGTTGAGATATAAAAAGGGGAGGGGCGTGGCTAGAATGCACGGTTGTCCTCTTGGGCGCGCTGATTGGCTGGCGCTCATGCCAATCACAGGGAGGGTTTGGTCGGTTATCAGGGCAGATTATGAAGCAGCAGTCTTCGTATGAGGAGAACAGCTCTGAACGTTTTACATCTATACATGGCAGCACCGATGTCTTTGGCTTTATTTTCAGTTCTTTTCCTGCAGATATCTTCGTCTCACGCACAAGTGCCTGCTTTTATCGAGGGGAGGTAGGAAAAAAAAAGGTTTAATTTTACCTGAAATTTACCTGTGCAGGAAAATTCCTGAAAGAATAATAATTAAAAAAATAGGAATGGTGCAGTATATTTTATGAATACATACATATACACACGCAGTATATAAAGGAATGGTTTATTAGGCTGAAATGTGAAGGTGATATAGGTGCAGTGTGCTCCTTTTGTCTGCTGGAGATGTGTGTTGTATCTGCATTGAAACTAAACTGGGCTCTATCAGAGAAAGGCGAGAGAAAATCCATGGAAAGAAGGCGTCAGTTTACAAGGCAAATCCATATCTCCCCCTGAAATAAAGCGTCACAGATCTGGGTGACTGTTCCAGGAGGTTGTAAATGTAGTGCCATGGGCAGATTTTGCATAATTAGTGAAGTAGTGAAGGAATGTGGAGGAGGATGAGGATGAGCTGAGGATGTCTTCAGTGCAGTGGTGCTGATGAGAATCTGTTGGAAACCTGCACTGGCTTTTACAGATGTCCGCAAACATGAAGGTGCGTTCCACGAACGATCCATGTTTGTAGGGAATCAGGATGAGTAATAGATATCTTTTGTTCCTGACATGTTCACAAATTGCCAGAATGGCGTAAAAATGATTTTGCACCATCTTGAATTGCAGCAACTTTGGAAGAAACATCAGAAATGATTGATCATCTCCTTCATATGAAAACAAGAAAAAAACAGCTGTTTACAGCTGTTCAAAATGATCAATCACAAACAATCAACCTTACACTTATACACCAGGCTGGCAAACTTTATTTAGTGTGTGTGTGGAAAGACCATCCATATGGTGGCTACTTCAGATGTTTCAACAAGATGGCAGAATATCGGGGGCCTCTCTCTCTCTCTCGCTCTCGCGCTCTCTCTCTCTCTCTCTCTCTCTCTTTCTCCCAGATGATGCTTGAGACGAAATCAATGTTAATTCGTTTGATTCATGAAACAAATGTCTCAGAAACCCAATATTTTGATTTGGCTCTGAATTACAGACATGTTTACAAAAACGTCGTTGACCGATCTCCAGTGAAAATCGTTTCGTTTTGTTGTTGTTGTTTTTTGCTTTTCACCAGCAGCGCACCTCTGCACCTCTTTGGTGTTTACTGGCCCAGTTTGCCTCAGCATTGCCTAGCCAATAAAGTGGAGTTTAAAAAATACAGGTTGCAACATATTGCATCATTTCCAGTAAAGCCCATGAACAGCGAAGTTCACAACACCGAGCACGTAGAGCTGTAATAGTTTATACAGATCATTTATTTGGCAAAGAGTGGAGGTGCATCTTCAGATTTACACTTGTATTTATTACTGGAGCAGCTTATTTTATCCAGATGAATTGTAAATAAGGCAGAATCCAAATCAAAAGTAGTCTTGCAGGTTAAAAAAAGGTATTAAACTTGCTTTTATTTTGTCAGTGGTGCAACCTTGTAGAGTAGTCTTCTTTATTCCTTTAGGTAGAACATGATTATAAAACATTTGCCAACATTAATGCCATTTTTAAAAAATATTTTGGCCAGATGAACGTTTTTAACCATATAGAAAAGATGGCTATTGTTATATATGAGCTGTTAAATATAACATTGGCGTCAGAGATTCTCCTCATAAAAAGTGGTGAGGACAAATGGAAAGATTTGAAATATGGCACTTCTGATTTGTATACTGGACACATGTGTAATGACATCACAAACTTGGCTCATGTGTGATGCTGTCTGTAATAGCTTTACTTTTACAGAGCTACTGAGAAAACATCAGTCATCCGACAAAGAGAATCACAGAGCTAGCTCTGAATTCGTCCCACTGAGGTGTATCTCTACCGTTATATAACTGCACCATCGCCAGCCGATTGACCCACATGTGCAGGTGCTGTGACGCAGGTAGACCCTTTAAGCTGTCGCTGAATCAGAGAAAATGACACACTCTGTCTAGTCCTGTTTTATCACCACCACCCTCAGCAAGTGTTTGAAAAGCCCTGTTTTACCTGGGAGGGATTTTTTAGGGGGATTTATTGTTGGTGTTGGCTCGTGCTGCTAAGTTTGGACGTCTCACAGGCTCGGATAAATGATTACTCACTGCTGGGCTAAATATAGTTACATAACACTGGCATCTGCTGAATGCAATAACTCAGAGGGCTCAGTGCTCCTCTCCGCGCTACTCGGTGACCTTTTCATCACACTGTAACAGTTTTAAACACAACTGTCTGGTGGCTCAGGCTACATCATGAGAAGACTCAAATATACTAGTTACTGGACATGCAAAACTTCCTGGAGCTGTGATGAGTCAGAACTGTGTTTGTTGAGAACCCGCACTGCGTAATTATACACACGAGCTTCTAAGATGATGTAGTACAATGTACTTTATTAGAAACCCCATACTAATACACGATAGCATTGGATAGGATCTCTTCTTTGTGTCCATAAAGGGATGCTCATGATGAGCATCAGTACTCCGATAGGCTGTGGCATTCAAATGATGTTTGATTGGTATGAAAATGGACCAAAGTGTGCCAAGAAAACATTCCCCACACCATCACACCACCTCCACCAGCCTGAGCTGTTGACACAAGGCAGGTTGGGTTGATGGAGGTCATGCTCCTGATGCCAAATTCTGATCCACGGTTCATTGGACCAGGTTACATTTTTTCTAAGCCACAATTGTAAAGTTGTAGTCTCAGATTCATGTTCTTGGCTGACAGGAGTTGAACCCAATATGTTTGGCCTCCTTTGTGACCCGGTCGCCTAACTAAGTGTCCATATTAACAAAATTAAATACCATAATTTATCAAATATCCAGACATGTCTGTGGCCCTGCTCTAAACGGGAAAGGAATCTAGAATACTGACTGTATTCAGCTGACACACGCAATACATTTACATTAAGCGAGCAGCTCAGTCACTGCGCTCATCCTCACAAGCTGCTTCTCTGACATAGCTTGGTGATTTTCTATGCTCTCGGTACAGGAGGCCAAGTCTTAACACCACCTCTGTCCTCATATCGCCACCGCTTAAACAGATTCTGGGTTAAACCCATTTTATAGTGAAAAGATGCTCTGATTGACATGGGGTTTGCGTGTGTGTGTGTGTGTGTGTGTGTGTGTGTGTGTGTGTGTGGGAAGGGTGTGACATGGGGTTTGAGTGTGATTTCAGTGCTGATTCAGACACACTTCTGAAAACCTTGGAAGACTGGATTAAAGTGGATTAAACTGATGTATATGACAGCTATTATATTTTAGTCCTCAAATGAAACATCTTTAATCTTTAATTTACTGGATTTTCATTTCCACAGCTCAGATGAAGCAGCATCACAAGGCAGCCAAATCAGAGAAAGTGAGTCATTCGGAACGCTGGTATTTACTCTGGTTTTCTTTAACACGCCGATTTGCTTTCATTATCATGTGATTGAACATGACATGTAGAAACACCTGACCTGACATTATCACCATATTATTGCTTGCATTATTCAATCCTGACATAATAAACAACCCTATTCTTTTAGGCAAAATTTCTGAGCCTGTATATTTTTGGTGGTGGTGTTGTTATTTTCTCCAGATGGAGTCCGTGATGAGAGTCAGAGCGTCTCGTATGATCACGGCTCGTTGTTCACAGCGGAGGAGATGAGACCGCCGCTGCAGGTGAGGTGTGGCCTCGTCTGCCAGCACATCAGTGTGACCTTGAGCTTTTCCTCCACACCAGATCAATCCAATCCCACACGGGCTGCACTGTGGCTCAGGAAGAAAGATTACAGGATCAGTGTTTCAGTCTTGTATGATGAACTGCATCCTTACAGCATATTATGTGCTTAAAGAAAAAAATCCAACCTGAATAACTTGCAATTAACGTGTGATTAGTGGTAATGTAGCTGTTATGTAGTAAAGACTTACCTTGCTTCAAATGACATTAATTGAGATATGTAATAACTATTATACTGTCATCTGCAGAACCTCCAACTTTCTGGTATAATTACGCTTTCTAATACAGAGACACCGGGATCCAGAGTTGGTTTTAAACCCCGCCTCTTATTTAATTTGCCATAATGCCAAATTGTGTGAAGTCATTTGTGTTGTCCAACATTCCAGTTTTCAGCTACGCAGTAATGTTTCAAACAGGCTCCTAGGTTATAGTAAGTCCTAAACAAATCTAAAGTATTGGATCATGATATAGACTTAAACTTGCTTCATAACTCAAGATTAAAATAAAAGAGACAAACGTCAGACATCAATCTCCTGCTCTGTTTCAGTCACATGACTGGAGGCCTCCATCTCCTCAGCCAAGCAGGAGAAAGTTGCTGCAGTATGGAGGAATCATGCCCTACTCTCCTCTGAATGTCGTTTACAATGG
>JAQQZX010000016.1:5059590-5072220 GCA_030068355.1 Notoglanidium maculatum | reverse complement strand
ATTTAGAGTAGCCAGTTGACCTAATCTGCATGTCTTTGGACTGTGGGAGGAAACCGGCGCACCCGGAGGAAACCCACTCTTACTCATATGATACCTGCAATATACACTACATGGTCATAAATTTGTGAACACCTGATCACCACACCCATGTGTGGTTCTTCTCCAAACTGTTGCCACAAAGTTAAAAGCCACAATTCAGTCTAGACTTTGTGTGCTGCAGCATTACAATTTCCCTTGGAACTCAGGAGCCCAAACCTGTTCCAGCATGACAATGCCCCTGTGCACAAAGCCAGCTCCATGGTTGCCAAGGTTGGAGTGGAAGAACTTGAGTGTCCTACACAGAGCCCTGACTTCAACCCCACTGAACACCTATGGGATGAACTGGAACACTGACTGCATGCCAGACCTCCTCACCTGACATCAGTCTGACCTCACTAAGGCTGGTGTAGCTGAATGAGCACAAATCCCCACAGCCACGCTCCAAAATCTAGTGGAAAGCCTTCTCAGAAGAGTGGAGGTTATTGTAACAGAAAAAGGGGGAATATATCTACGATGAGATGTTCAGTAAACACATATGATGGTCAGGTGTCCACATACTTTTGGCTATGTATATGTAGTATAATTACTCTTACTAATTTTAAACTTACAAAATCCATCCATCCATTATCTATACCGCTTTATCCATCTGGGTAAGCTGGAGCCAATCCCAGCATCTTCGGGGGAGAGGCGGGGTACACCCTGGGCAGGTCGCCAGTCCACCACAGGGCCAACACAGGCAAACAGCCACACACACTTGCATTCACACCTATGCTCTTTATTCCAGAACATTCCACCCACTGGACATATTAGGTTCAAGTTCACACTGTTTGTATGGCTGACTTGGTTTTGAGATTTGGATTAAGACCTGTCAATTCCAAGAGAACAAAGACAAAGAGGTTAACTATAAGAACTCAATGTTAACTAATAATCTAACTAATCTAACCAATCCTAATATAATATAATATAATATAATTTTAAAAAAGAAATTTGATTCAAGAACATTTTCTCAACTCATTTTCCCCCTTACTATTCGGGGCTTTGTAGCTTCAGGTGTGTTTAAGCAGGAAGAAAAAACATCTAGCTCAATAAACAGTTCTGGTAACCCTAAAAGGTTCTAGTTAGAACCCTATGACTGAGGGTTTCACTATCAAACAGTTTCAAGTTATGCCTTTTAGGACTGTGATAGTACACAGAGAGAAGTCCACATATGTGGACGTAAAAAAAAGATTTCCAGGTGATGGGAAAAAAAAAACGTCTTAAAAAATATTTTCAAATGCTAGTTTATTCATTAAACTCTATCTGACCCAAAAAGTACTCTGACAACAGTAATATTTGAAAAATAGAGATTTTTATTTCCATATATTTGGAGTAAACAGTATATTATAAAGTCAAACCCAAGGACAAACAATACAACAATATAAATATAAGCTGTAGGAAAAAGAAAGGTCCTACATTACATTAGCATAATATGCATAATATTATTGACACATTCAAATAAGGTACAATATTCTTGGAATAAATTCATTTAGTGCAGTCAATCAGTTTTATCGTTTGGAGAGTTGATCTGAAAGCCAGTCCAGTCCTTCGTATAAGCCTGATCCGTTTATTGCACAAGTCGACTGGACGTACCACTGAGAAGAAAGAGGCAGAGAGAAATAAACATATATGTCCTTCCTAATGGTCCCGAAAAAAAAAGTCAAACAACATCACAATTCAATTAATCTAATAATATAACAATCATAATTATGATCTACTTACAGGTCTTCCCTTCATTCCGTGCAGTCTGAGTCTTTCGGTCATCTCGTGGACCGGCATAGCAGTGGGTAAGTCCTGCTTGTTTGCAAGAACCAGCACAGCGGCATCCCTCAGCTCATATTCCTCAAGCTGAAGAGAAAAAAAACATCAATTTTCATGCGCGAGATGAAGATATATGCCACATCATGAAGAGAAAGAAGGATATATTTACCATCTCCTGCAGCTCCAAAGCGGCTTCCTGGATGCGCTCACGGTCGCTGCTGTCCACCACAAAGATGAGGCCCTGCAGCAAGACACAATATATGACCAGGTTCCTTTAAATGGATTACATCAATCTACTGTTTATTATACTGCTAAGGAAAAACACCTGTGCTAGATCTTGATCTCACTTGAAAGGAGATAACAGCAATCAGGCATTAGACATTAGATTAGAGCCCTAATCTAAACCAGATGTTCATATTACATTGAAATTATTTATTTGTTCTGCTTCAAAGTGCAAAGTAAACAAATGTAGTGCAGGAGCCTGGACTCACCATGGTGTTCTGATAGTAGTGTCTCCACAGAGGTCTAATGACAGTCTGTCCTCCGACGTCCCACACAGTGAAGGAAATGTTCTTGTACTCAACCGTCTCAACGTTAAAGCCTGATTTATGTCATGAAAACAGAAATATTACAAAAAGACATATTAATTCTATGTCATTAGATGACCAGTAACAGCCGCATAAGAGTCTTTATAAGAGACTTACCAATTGTAGGAATGGTTGTGACGATTTCACCCAGTTTGAGTTTGTAGAGGACAGTAGTCTTTCCAGCTGCATCCAGACCAACTTGGAGGAGAGAAATCATTTTTTTTTTTTTTTTTTACATTATAAGTCCAGTAATCTTATGCATTAAAGCAAACTTATTTATGTAATTTCATTATTACTTTCAAACTGTATTTTGTACACAAGCTATACAAATCCAAAGTTTTATATGCATTATTTTGCACTCACCCATCAGTATTCTCATCTGCTTCTTTTCCATGAGACGTGAAAAGATTGAGGAGAAGAAAAGACCCATAATAAACAGAAGTAAATAAATAAAGACAGAAATAAAGGTTGTCAGTGAGCGATTCAGAGATGTGTTTTTCCTAAGATGTTCCTCTCGGTGTGTGCGGTTGTGTTTGCGTGAGGAAAGAGCCTCTCTGCCCGGCTTATATAGGCCGGTGGAGCCGCGCGCGCGCGCGCGCTTGCTTTCGCTTTCAGAACTCGGAAATCACGGCCACGCTCGCGCTTCCAACACCACACGCACCGAAGAGCGCGCGTGCTGCGCAGGAAGTTTTTCTCCAGTTAAATCCAACGCGTTCCAAATCGCGTCACTTCCCGTGTGCCAATAAGGATCTTTATTAGAGCTGACAGTGATTCGTAGCTTATCATTAACTACTGAATGCACAAATAAAAATATTAAAATATATGTCAATGAATATGTATGTAAGTAAGCCTGATGCTGTGGTGATGTGACGAAATGTGTTTGATCCTTAAAATGTCCATTAAATTAAAACCAAGGTGTACTTTTTCAGTTTTAATAAAGTTCAACTATAGTTAAGATCTTTAAACAAAGATAAATGCAATCATGTATAAAACACTGCACACCTGCTCATTCATGCATATTTATTCTGTCATGTATAAAATCGTACAGATTACCAGGTCACAAACTTTAGTATTGGGAAAAATGTGATCTCAGTGACTTAAACCATGGCTTGGTTGTTGAGGAAACTGTTAACCTCCTTGGATTTTCATGCACAACAACAGTCTCTAGAGTTGGCACCAAAAAAAACCCCACAAAGAGAGTGGCAGTTCTGCAGGCGGAAATGCCTTGTTGATGAGAGAGGTCAGAGAAGAAAGGCCAGAATGGTTTGAGCTGACAGGAAAGATAGGGTAACTCAAATAACCAGACTTTACAAACGTGGTGAGGAGAAGAGCATCTCAGAATACACAACATGTCCAACCTTGAGGTACATGAGCTACAACAGCAGAAGACCACATCATGCTTCACTCCTGTCAACTAAAGATGAGGATACAGACTCACTGGAACTGCACAGCTGAAGATTGGAAAAAGCTCAGGTGATGTTTTTGGTAAACCCATTTCTCACTGAACCCATCTAGCACCAACAACCGTGCTGGTGTTCCTAATAAAGTGGACAGAGAATGTATATATAGGCTATGAATTAAACACTAATGGCAACTAAAAAAAACCCTCTCATCTTTCTTAGTGACTTTTAGGTTTATAATGTGTGAACACTGTGAACAACACAAAAGGACATTTGAGAGATTCAACCATGTTGTAGACTTTTTGTAGAAGGGTTTCAAAATAATAATAGTTACAGTATATTTACAGTTGATAAAATGTGACCAGTATTATTATATTATTATACAGGTAACATCATGTTATTTTGTTACTTTAACACTAAAGCACTATGCAGTTTATGTTATTTAATGATGTATTCACATACAATATGTTTTATCTTTGCACTAGTGTTTCAGCAAACATCAGGAATAAGAGCTATATGAGTTTTTAGAAAGTATAATGCAGTGTATATAGATTCAAAGTTAGTTCTATTATTATCGTCGTCATCACCATCAACATTATTATCATCATTGTTATTTCTTCCTCCTCTTATTATTATTATTATGGGCTTCAAGGCGTTTCCAAAGTACGGGAAGTGACGTCATTTGGAACGCGTTGGACTTGCCTGCCGTGAAACTTCCCTGCTGTGTTAATGTTGGAAGCGCGCGCGTGTCAAGCGAGCAAAGCGAAAGTAAACGCGCGCGCCGCTCGCTATATAAACCTGCAGCGCGGCTCTTTCCTCACAACTCTGACAGAGACACAGAAAGACACTAAAGAGAGAGAGAAACAGAAGAAACCAGCAGACCTCAGACCTCCAGAGTCTTTCAATACCAGCACCTTTCTTTTTTTATACTCGTTAACAACAGGTTCAACAAGTATGGGTAACTTTTTTACCTCCATCTTTTCTCGTCTGATTGAGAAGAGGCCAGTCAGGTTACTGATGGGTGAGTTCATTTATTTACATTGACTCCTATCGCCTATCTTTTCTCTTATTGCTCAGGTGTTGATTCATTTTCTATAACAGCAGCTCTGACAGTAGTTCCGGCTGTAATTCAGATCACAGGTGAATATTAATGCGCTCGTTGTTAATGCACTATTTTTATAGTAGCATTCACAAGAGCTTTTAAAGAGGTAATAATAATAAACGGATTGAAAACATGCAGTTAATTAACAAAGAAAAAAACAATCACTGACATGGTGAAGTTTTCTGTAAGGAGGGGTTTACTGACATTTTATGGGAGTCGTCTCCAGTGTCAGTGCTCAGGTTTCTCACTGACAAGCTGGAACTGTCTGTTTTATTAAATTAAAAAGAGACGTTGATAAAGGAACGACTTTGTATAGGTTTCGTAAGTGATACGAGGAATTAGCTGGCTTTGCAGATGTACATAAATAAAAAAATTGTAGCAAAGCATAATTGTCGGGAAATTGCTGTATTAGAGGAATAAAACACTTCAGGATGTCCTGTTAATGAGAAATAATTAACTTCAGGTACTGGTGGGAAGAGCATTTTGTGTCAGGCTTCATCACAACACCTCACCTTGATTTTTTTTTTTTTCTTTAAAACATTATGCCCCTGTTGTTTTATTCCTACATATTGTAGAATGTAGCTGGAAGTTAAGCGGTCGTTGAAATGAAATTAATTTGAAATTGATTTCTCTCCTACAAGTTGGTCTGGATGCAGCCGGAAAGACTACCGTCCTCTACAAACTCAAACTGGGCGAAGTCGTCACAACCATTCCTACTCTCGGTAAGATGAGTAAAAAGTCTGTCAAGGAAAAACAAAATGTTGTTTCCCTTTTACATTAACTGTGCATGTTATAAGGTCTTACGTTTGACTTTTTTTTTAAAATACCAATAAATGCTTGTCAGACTCCATCACTGATTAAAAAAAAACAAAAACAAAAAAAACAGTTACAAATATAATTTTTTTTCACATCAGCATTTCTATTTGCTTATTTTTTTATTTTATTTTTTTTTTACCATCACATTAATTTTACATGACAGTAATTATTTGTACATGCTTTGGATTTTTTTTAATTTTTTACACTATTATTAATGACTCCTTCCCTCTCTCTATTTTTTCACTCTGTAAAGCACATTAAAGGGGCTGGCTCACCCTTCCCAGAATCCTCTGTGCCAACTAAAATGGCAAGTCGAATGCCATCGACATTCAAAAGACAATCTGCAGCAATCTGGCGACATCCTAGGCCACAGATCTTAAATTGTAACACGTAATTGAAGATATTTTGTCAAAATAGGTCTATTTGAATTTGTTTGATCTTGTCACATGGTTATTCGTATTGTAATGGATTCCATGTCCCAGGTAGACGAACAAGAAGGTTCGAGATGGGTTTTGAAGGGATCATAAACGGCGCAGTGTGCTAGCAAGTAGTGGTTACGCGCTTTCAAAACAATAACAACGCTCTGGATTCTGGGAAGTGTGAACCGGCCTATTTAAGCAGCATTTCACCTATATAAACAAAGCTACACATTTTCCATAAACTAGCCATACATTATCAGACACTTGAAAACATTATTGATGTGCGCAGGTTTTAACGTCGAGACAGTTGATTACAAGAACATTTCCTTCACCGTGTGGGATGTTGGCGGACAGGACGTCATCAGGCGGCTCTGGAGACACTACTTTCAGAACACCATGGTAAGCTGTGGATCCAAATTGTGTCGTGGTTCTGGTGTTAGGTTTGGAATAAGAGATTTAATTTATTGCATCTTTCTGCAGGGCCTGATCTTTGTAGTGGACAGCAGCGATCGTGAGCGCATCCAGGAAGCTGCTTTGGAGCTACAGAACATGGTAGATACAGTAAACCCTTCATTCTATTTATTTATAGCATGGACAGAAAGGAATTTCGTGCATGAAGCTTTCTCTTTAGCTGGAGGAAGTGCACATCTTCATTTATCTTCATCTTGCGCATGAAAATTGATGTTTTTTGTCTCTTCAGCTTGAGCAAGATGAGCTGAGGGACGCCGCCGTGTTGGTTCTCGCGAACAAACAGGATTTGCCCACTGCCATGCCGGTCCACGAGATGACCGAGAAACTCGGAATGCACGCAATGAAGGGGAGACCTGTGAGTAGATCATAATTACAAGGACATTATCAGATTTAACCGCAATGTTGATACGTTTTAAAACTCAAACTGTTTCTCTCTCTCTTTCTTCTCAGTGGTACATCCAGTCGACTTGTGCGATAAACGGAACAGGTTTATATGAAGGACTGGACTGGATGGCTGATCAGATCTCCAAACGATAAAATTACATTACAAAAGTACACTATTTATAGCCTTATATAGAATAATGTTCTGTGTATATTTGAGGGGAATGACTACAGCACTTTATTTTTGTAAATATCTCTCACTATGTTTTGATTTTTTTTTTTCTGAGAATTGCTTACCGTGCCTTTAAATTGATTTTACTTGAACATGCCTGTCTATTCTATGTATTTCTATGACCGCAAAACATTAAAAAAAACTATTTTATTTTAAATTTGTGGTTGACGTTTCTGCCAGCGTGCTCCGTCCAGCCAGAATGTCTTTTCTACTCCTCAGTATTAGCACCCACATCGTTTTATGCTTTTCTTTGTCTTACGTACACACTGAGCGAGACTATTTGCTTAACAAAGCCCCGTCTAGTGTCATGGATACGCCATGACGATGTAAAACTCCACTGCCTTCCCACGTGCTGTCTCTTTCATGCAAAGTCCTTTGGACTTTCACAACTCCCTCAGCCTGGTTTCACATCTCCCATTCATACAATACTAAAAAAAAAAAATGGCATTCCAAGATTCTGTGGAAATGTGGACGAGCAGACATTGGGCTACGTAAATCCAGTCTGATTTTCTTTTCCTCATAAGGACACCGATAGTTGGTAATCTGAAGGACTGAACGGTCATAATCTTTCTGTTTTGACTGGTTAAAAGAAAGGCTGACACTTGAGACTCCTTCCATAAATACTACGGACATCTTGTCAAAGAACATCATGATAAAACTGATATATCTGTTTATGTTGAACATACGAGTTTACGTAGAAATGATAACACACTAGAACGAGAAATACATACCGCACTGTTGAGCTGCAAACTAAATGATCTGACTGTACGGTGATGAAACACATCGATGCTGGTGTTAATGTTGACAAATTCTTTATTAAAAACTGGCATTTTAGATTTGAAAATGGTTCAAAAATGCCATGTACTGGTTAAAATCATCCTGAACCTTGCAAAGCTGATGCAGAGTCCACCATTTTGGTACTTCCCTACATGATGAAATTTTGATTTAATAAATAAATAAATAAATAATATGAATACCCTCTAATCAGATGTGGGTGCTCACCTCTCCCAGGCCCCGCCCTTGAGTGGCTCACCGAGTAACTCCTGCCTCACACACCCGTCTCCCCTGCCCCCCCAAAGCCCCCCAAGGCCCTCCCTGCACCTCCCTGAAGGCCATCCCTTTTTTCTAAATATATGCAGTTGGGTGACGTGATCAAAACGTTCCCTATCACATTTGCATTGAAGACGATATTTAAATGTAGCTGACGGGGAAAAAAAATTGGAACACAGAGTCTGATGGTGTGGATTTATTTACAGTTTTAAAAAAGATGCATGATGGCGACAGGTAATGTGTATGAAACATTACACAACGTGTATGGAGCATCGTTAGTGCTTACGGATTTGATAGCAAAAAAATATTGAACTCGGTGCAAACACGTGTTATATATATATGCTTCTCTATACACTGAGTCATAATCACCATTTTATGACATAATTATTACATAACCAACTAACTGTACATTCACTTCCTGTAGAAATGATCAGAATCAAAAATACCAGTGTTACAAAATACTGTTTATCGAGCGTTTGTGTTATGCACGAGAATATCAATTTACCTTTATATAAAATTTAAGCATGTTAAAATAAGCTCCTCTGTATGTATAAAACATAAGTGGTTACCTAACAAACTGCTTGCTCAGGTTCGCACCAACTACTAATGACCAGCTCAGCTGTCTCGAGACCCAAAGCCAACGGTCATTTCCACTTACTGCTGGATCTACAATCTTAGAAACCAGCCGCTTCAGAAGTGGCGACATAAAGCAGTGACAGTATTTCTTCAGGTGTCAGTCAATGAGTCTGTGTTTAAAAAAAAAAAAAAAAAAAAAAGAACAAAGAAAAACTAGGACAGTATCTTTGGTCGTTTCTCCATTTTGCTCCTCATCACATCACAAGGCACATGATAGAAGAACGCTTGCAGGACTCTCAGGAGCTTCGACAAGAACTTCATGCACTTGTAGTCAGGTACTTCAGCATGATCACAATCAGTGGGTCTGATATACAGACGGGGAAAAGGTTTCAAGCTGCTAGGAGGAGAAATTAATCTGCATACACAGCGGGTTCACTTCGGATGTTCTTGGGAAACAAGTCAAGACCGAATGAAACCATCAATCTAAATGAGACAGTACAGCAACGTATGAGTTCTATGATTTCACAACTAACTTAACCCCCAGAGGGCGCTCTTCCCCAAGCACAGTGCTTTCCTAGGCCACAGGTTCCCAACCCTGGTCCTAGAGAATCACTCATCCTGCACACTGCAGTGCTCGAACACACCCTCTTCAAGTCAAGAAGGTTATTTTAATCAAGGTGTATCAGAGCTCTCCACTGTCCAGGACAGAGGGTACTCCAGGACTGGCGATGGGGAACTGTGCCCTAGGCAATGAGGAGTTCTCTTTCCTTCTTTTAGTTCTGGATATGTTAAAAAGGCGACTTTTTTTTTTCTTTTAGGCAAGACTTTGCGCCAACATTACATATTTAACATTTTAACTGACCATTCTTTATAAAAAGGCATAAATGTTTCACATCAGTTCACTTCCTGATGTAAAGCTGAGCGTCAGATTTCCTTCAGAAGACGAAGCACGCTTTTACTTCGTAAAAAAATAACGTATTTCGGGTCCCGTGCGTGTTCAGTCAGTGTTGTTCGCTCCGGCTGAAATGCTTGTATGCATCGAATCATGCTCGGCTTCCTCAGACCCGTCTCTCTTCATTCCAGGCTTGGTACGGATACCTACATCACTTAAGGACAGGCTTCTTTCAGATATAAGAACTAGACAATAGGAAGCTGGAACTCCTTTCTAGTTCAGGCTCAGGATTAATCCATATTTAAAACACACCTAGACAAACACTGCATCACACATTCCGTACGGTTCCTGTCCAACTTGGTTAATCTCCAAAAACGTCCAGGCAGTCGTGTTAAAAAACAAGATGTCAGTCTCACATAGTGAGAGACAAAAAGAGTCATCGATATTAAGAATGAGCACATTCCTAACGCCTCTCATCACGTACAGTGCAGCGAACATCGGGCCGATTCTGCCTCTTCTAGGCTCAGGCAATGCCAGCATTGCGCCGCAGCTTAGCCTTCGGCTCCGTCGGAGTAACTGCACTTACAAAAGAATGCGCTCAGTGCTCACACTCACGTGGAGCTGTCATGGTGTTAAACCCCCAAACCCTAAAAGCGTGATCGTCCCGTTTCTGAGCAGAGCTGGTGTTCAGGGTCAGGGCGTGGCTGGTTTGTGCAGGATGCCCTGCAGGTCCTCTGGAAGCGAGAGGATAATGGAGTCAATGTGGGACTGAAGTTTGGCTAGCGTTCCTGCTCTTACCGGCAGCTGCTCTCGCTCAGCCTGCGTCTGGAAAACAGAGGGAACAATGTGGAGCGCATTACGTAAAGTAATGAAGCAGAGCTTGCTTTGTTTTGAGGCTGATGTGGAAAACGCAACTCGCATGACAAACCAGATTTTAAAAAAAATAAAAATATACCAACCAGTTTGTCTTTCAGCTTGAGGACAAGATCGACCGTCTCCACCTCGGTGTGTTTTTGAACTCGCATATGCAGATCCTAGAACAGAGATGTCCACAAGCTAAGCGCTAACTCTTTAGCATTTCTGCTGAACGTTTCAGTTTTACGGCGATCGGTTCTAACCTCTTCGCAAAGCGCTTCGAGATGCAGGGCCTCCAGCTTCTGCATCATCTCTTTCCTGCGGTTTCGGAACCAGCCGTCGAAGTTGGGTGACTTGAGGAACTGCCTGCAGCGGAGACAACGGAGGAACTGATTCAGAACAGAAGGAATGCTCGCATCATTCAACTCGGCATCACGCGTGTCCTTTCCTTTGGTCAGGAACTCGCTCTCGCTTCACTTGGAACAATAACGCGTGAGAACTGATTTTAAAATACACTTCGTTTTAATGGTGGTTGTGTAAGTTATTCAGGTCGTCATGGCAACAAAAGACAAACCACAAGGAAAACAAAAATATCCAGCAGTGGACGCAGGTCAGTTACAAGCGCTGTGTGTATACACTGGATTAATTTCTCCTCGCTTGGAAGTAAATAAATACATGCACTGTACCGATAAAGCCCAATCCAATCTCCTTTGAGGCGAGACGTGAGTTGAGGACCGGCCTTTTCTAGAGTCTTCATAAACTCCTCCTGTACAAACGGCTTGAGCTGAGGCGGACTCTGAGAGGTGAGAAGGAAAAAATGAAGAAAACATCCATCCAAGAAAGGCAGAACAGGACACATTAAAAATGAAGCATTTTTAATAACTCCAACTACAGTGGGCTCCAAAGGTCTGAGACTGCATCCATTCTGTATTCTTTTGCAATTCAATACAACAATTTTCATTTGTTTCATTAAAAAACGTAGAACCTTTGAAATTTTTGCATGAATTTCAGAGTTCTAGGATTTGTTACGTCTCCTTTTTGCTTTAACGACAGCGGGCACCGATAATCCATTTTAGATCGAAGGCATTGGAGTGTCGCCTGAACACGTGCTTCAGCAGAAGAGAAACTCTGACCTTTTGTACAAAGCAGTTAACATGCTCAATATCATGCACAACATTTGCTTACATTTAACTAGAGACCCAGAAATAGTGCAGAAGCTTTAAAGAACATTACATATTTCCAATTTGAAATCCTAGCCTTGGAATGTGGGCTGAGACTTTCGGACCCCACTGCATGGATGGCAACACACATGGAAATAATATATCTTACTTTCCAGGCAGAGATGCTTTTCTGTAAAGGCATCAGGCTGGCCACGTAGCGCTCCTGCAACATCAAAAAGCACACGTTCTGAGACCAGCAAGGAAAACGTTTTGTATTTCCACAAACAAAATTTCAATTCAGTATTTAACAGTAACTCTAAATTTAGCAGATAAAAGAAAATGATCTGACTTTTGTATTCCTATCATTTCTCATGGCAGGGAAGATTTTCACCCTGTTAGCCGTTTCCAGGCGTTTCAGCAAGTCTTACCAGGTGAGATCATCACCATCACAGTTCATATTTATGTGATCCATCTCCTGTGTCTCTCATCCTACAGATCCCCATCATCCTTCCTGCAGAGAACGGTCATCGAATAAAACTAGCGAGATCTAGTGCTAGTCAGTGAAACCCACACCACTGATTCCAAGTGACATGGGGCTTCCATTTGTAAAGATTATTATGCAGAAGCCTAAACATACTAAGGATGCGTTCACAGTTTTTTTTTCCTGCAAGTGCTGCAAGCTGGAGAGCCAACTGTACTGCTATTTAAAACAAACAAGCAAAAAATCCCAGGGTGAACCAGGAGGTAGGATGTGATGATTCTCACCAGAGATATGAGATTCAGAGAGAGAGAGAGAGAGAGAGAGAGAGAGAGAGAGAGAGAGAGAGAGAGAGAGAGAGAGAGAGAGAGAGAG
>JAQQZX010000016.1:5031667-5046819 GCA_030068355.1 Notoglanidium maculatum | reverse complement strand
CTGAGGTCTAATACCATATGTAACTGTTATTAATGTTGCACTTCTTGTAGTAACACAACTGACATAAGCGCACATGACTCGTCCAGAATTAGTTGATCTGTAGAGTAAGACGTCCAGCGCTGCGGGTTCACACACTCGCCCCTCCTGCATTACGCCATGTGTCCGGATGCAAATCACGTCTCTGGAAACCGTCAGGTTTCATTCGTTCATTCGTTTCTGTGATTTGGTTATATCTGTTTTTTAAATTATTATTATTAATTCTCTCTGCTGAGATTTGTTTGCGAGTTTCTCCGAGAAAACCCGAGATTGTCGTAAGTCGTTATTATCTCGAGCGTTTGTAGGACTTCTGTAGAATTCCCATTATGAACAGCAGCACTTGTTAGATTTTGGAAATGATCCAAACAGGGTCAAGGGCCAAATGTCTGAACTAGTTTTTCTGCAATAGTTTCCTTCTTGTTTGGTTTATTTTGAGGGTGTTTTATAAATGCAAATTACTAACTAGATGGCTTAGAGTTGGCGGTGCTGGTGAGCGTTCCCTGTCAGTTCTGTAGGTTTTTAAATCCAGTGTAAAACGTTCTATTGGACGTGTCGATCTCTGACGCATCACATCACGGGTGGCGTAACTGAGACAATTTCCGTGTCAAACTTTTCTAGAGTATGAAGTTTGTAAGTGGGAAGCTAACTGCTACTGAACACGCTTACTTAATAGCGTTGTCTAATTTGTGTGGGGAGAAAAAAAACCCTGAAACGACCCATAATGCACTACTGCGCAACTTTTTAAACTACCCAGAATTCCCAGCAGATCCATGACGTAGCTCTCTGAAGGTAAAGCGCTGTCGCCGTAATCACACTCGCGTCTAAAATCGGTACTGCAGCACATCGTGCGTTGGCTTCTTGCAGGTGTGATGGGTATCGTTAGGATTGTATTTGTGATATCAATACCGATACTTATCGATAATCTATAATTTTGTGCAAAAAGCCTGAAAAGATTCGACAGTTATTTAATATTAACCTCCATACGCAGTACAAAATCTCTGGTTATCAGGACCGCTCATACCAAGTTCGAGCCTAGGCTACCGAGCAGTTAGCGATTTATGCTATGCTAGCTATAACTCCTGGTTGTTTTCCTGATATCTACAGTTAAACGTGGCTTATTTATGATAGTCATTTTTAAATGATATGGAAAATATTGAAACCGAAACGTAATACTCTGTCGTTTCCACGCGTTTAGAAGCCTTTCTCTTCGGATGACGTCGAACCGCGTGACCCTGCACGTTCCTTTGCATGAAGTCACGCTCTGTTGAACTTCCGCCCGTGAGCCAGGTTTAGTTTCCCGGGCTCGCGAGTGGACACGACGTTCGCGCGCTGCTTCGTCAGCCTGGTCCTGTAGCGTCCTGCGCGTTTTTGTTGTTGTTTTCTGCAGTTTGAAAGCCGATCTGTCCGGTACGTGGTGAATGCCGTCGAAGTCACTGGTTAATGAAACGGGTGTGTGTGAAAAGGAGATCAGCGCTTGAAAGAAGAAAAGCACGCTGAAGGGGTGTGTCGGAACGAATCCCAGCTAAAACTCGATTGCTTCATAGCATTCACAAGCATCATTCACCAGCCATGGATGTGAATCAGCCTAGAATCATTTCTCAGGTGTTGGGAAATAGCAAGGCGAGGCATCCAAGTTAAGAGCGAGCGTAGTGCGTCTCTGTGAGCACTCCGTCAGGCAGGCGATCCTGTCACACGTTCCTGCTTTAGATAAAGAGGAAGGTGGATTTTTTTTTTTCTGGGTTACGGTCTGCAGGTAGGTTTCCCTACAGCGCAACAGACAAAACGGACAGCGGTGTGTTCTTTGTCTGTCAGAGATCTGGATGTTTTTATGTTCACACACAGCAGTGATCCTCGGATCGTGTCACGTTTTATCAGCACCGGTCGTCACAGCAGGTTCACTTGATCTTGATAAGTTGTTTCAGTTCTTTGCCTTTCATCTGCCTCACCACGATAACCACATTAATGGGTAAAGCGCTCCCTGGTAGTGTAACGCCTGTTCGTGCTTGATGTCTTGTTCAGACTGCTGATTTTAGCTCGTCACAGCAGGCACAACCTGTTTTTAATCCCACGCTGACTGGGACATCTAATGTGCTTAAAACATTTTTTGACTGGTAGCAATGTCAGCGTGATCTTTTAGGCCACGCCCACACACGCGCACACGGAGCATTTTAACTGGCGGTGTTGAAATTATCTCCACACGTAAAACAAATTGAAAACTTGCCATCCCAGTGAAGGTATATCAAAGTCAAGCGCCTCGAGAATAACAAAATAAAACTGACGTTTAGGGCTCGTTTCCATTCACGATACCGGCGCAATTCGGTTGTCTCAAAACGAAGACAAACCGGGAGCGAAAAAGACATTATTGTAATGCTGATCTCACAAATCTCCACGATTTTTCCATCGTCACACCCTTTGTCCGTAGCTGAAATGAAGCGATGCTGTTTGGAAACCGTGTCCTCCCCATTTTCTTTTCTATTGAACAGACTTTGTGAGAAGAGAACCGGAGACATCATCCTGGCAACACAGCGCTCGCTGGCCCGCTCTCGGGATGGATTAGGTTTCACACAGTTAAGCCGACTAAGACTCGCCAGCCGATCACACGCCGATGATCCGTCGCGTCTGTGTGTGTCCTGGCGTCACAGGAGTCCGCTCTCTCTGAGATGGTTTTAGCAGTGCGTGTTCTTCCCAGACGAACAGGGCTGGTACTTTAAGGGAAATGAAGTTCCCAGGAGGAGAGTGATGTCATTGCAGGCATCTTCGCAGGCGTAATCAGTATTCCCAGGCAATGTATCGGTAATGTATTACACGCTGGCTTTTTGGGAAAGCTTTTGAGGTTGATGGGGTGTTTGGGTATGGATGGGACTCAGATCTCAGTCTCAGTCAGCGTACGTCCTGGGCTTCCTCTGACAGCCAGGAGATATAAACATGCCGGTTAATGGTTGCTTTTACGTTGCAGACGACCACGCTGCTTCCTCCGCTCTTGTGTGAACGAGTATAACGTTCTCCCGTAGGTCTAATCCAGTCCAGCAGCTATTCTCAGTTCCTCAATCGGGACAGAAAATGCTGGTTTCTGTGTCAGTAAGAGCTCAGCGCTTCCAGGGTTCACGCCGTCTTTCATTACAGATATAGCCAGGATCCGATCATCTCTAGGTTGATTTTAAACGCCTCTATGTGCGAATACAGACCAAAATCAGTCTGCATGTGGAAATTAAAACTGTTAAAAAAAAAACCCCCAGACCTTTTATAAGAGAGAGCTTTTATTTTCGCCAGTTATGACTTGGAACCTTTCCAGAGATGCCCTTAGTTTTGTGGATAATTGATGCTACAGATGAATTACTCTAGGCAATTTAGACATGAAGGGATTTTAATATGATGATGAACAGCGCTGTAATGTAAATCGTTCTAAAATTTGAGCGTTTTAACGTTACCCTTTAACCTAGGTTTTAATATTAACTTTATAACTACAAACGCATTCCTCCTCTTCGCTCTGCTCAGGCCGCGCTGTTCCACCAGGAGATCCACCTGATCTCTGACTTCAGATCTGTAGGCCATAAGCCACGTTTACACTAAAGAAGCTCAAGTCGTGTTTTCTCCTCAGCTTCTTATTGAGAGGAACTACCCTCTGGGGAGCTCCGTCGAGAACTCTCGGGGGCCTTTTCTCCATTTTGCACCGCCAGTAGGAATGCCGAGGTGAAGTAAGCAGCTTAGAAATCCATCGCATTTACGCTCCATTAACTTTGGACTTCACTGTCAGTCCGTTTACCATTTTTAACACTAACATTAAGAGCTGCTGTTTACATGGATAACGTTTTACCCGGATTTAAGGCCGAGTCCGAGTCGAGCAGGATTCGGCTTCTATGCGAAGGATTTTCAACAGACTATCTGGCAATTCATTAATCCATTAGTGATGATTTTAGTGATTTCGACCATGTCACTTTTTCGCCCCTCACGCCGCGCACTTCCTCTTTGTTCTTTGTTCACAACTCAAACTTTGATAGCCTGGTTTTTTTAGTTCCAGTATATTTTGCCAGCCACTCCACCTCAGGTTCATCTTCTCTCATTTGGTAACCAACGAATGCTGCCATGTTGTTGTTTTTCTTTTAACAAGCGCATTTGTGTACGTTTGTCTGTTTTATCCTGTTACTGTAATGCGAACTGGCTAACCATAAGAAAGAATGGCCGCTTAACCCGAAGCCTCTTCTACCTGTTGTGCCACCAGAGAACCTACCCTGACGTAGGAGCTGAAAAAGTCCCTATAGACAGCGTTCTAGGAACTATAATGGTTCTCAGTTCCTCCACCACGAACACACAAAAAACGGGAACTGCTTCCAGAAACAGCTCTAATAACTATGACAAGTTCCTCCTGTCTGAAAGTCGCTCAGGTCTCCGTGGCCTACACGGTTCTCCTGCGTCCAACACATCAGCTACGGGAGCGGACTGTTCCTTACTGGTTAATACATCACGGGGCCTGACGTGACGTTATTCTTTATAACATGTCTGTGGCAGATGTGTGGATGTTTAAAAAGGGTTTTCTGAGGAATGGTTCTCAGCGTGTACGTCTGTGGGTCGTATCAGACTTCCAGATCAATCTAGACTACACATTCCGTTGGCTAGTTTTAGCTCACAGGTGATATCACTACAAACTACGGTTTCTGTTTCTAAAGCTTGATGGTGAGACTGCTATTTACTTGCCAGACCAGAAATGACAATGTTTTTATCTTGTAAGCTTTGTTTCACCCAAACCAGTTCAGTGACAAAGTACAAGTACTCTTTGTCCCGTACCTTTCTCATCTGGAACTGCTGAGAAATGGCCAGATTTGGTACCGTCTGTGCTTATATATAAAAATCTAATATATTTTTAGGATTTGGTACACTTCGATCCAGCGGTGAAGGAATCGCGGCTCGGAGACTTTTGAAGCACGCCGTTCATTTCAGGCAACCGTTCAAGGGAATACGACAACCCTGGAAAACACGTTCCCCTTAGAGACGTTCTCTATCACGTTAAAGCGATAACTTATGCTGGAAATCAAACTGATGATTAAGTGAAATCGCTCACATTTTTCAATTGAGGCAGTGAGAAATATTAATCCTGAACATGAACGCACTTTAATGAACACAATCTATCACTCCAGTTTTGATAGAAAAACGTGTGTTTCTTTTTTTTCCGACATACTGCTGGCGGTTGTTTTTAGGGGCTGCAGGGAAATCCTGGTGTCAGAATGAGGCTGGGGTTTCCTCTTTATTATGTCATGGAACCCTCATTTCAGCATTCTACAAATTGGCTTCCTCGTAAACAAACTCGCACTGTTGCCATGGCTACGTATGGACACGATACAGTAATTAACTTGGTGTCAAAACGCAGCTTATTGAACTGGGAATGTGAAAGTATGCACAACTGGAATCACCCAAAAATGCGACTTGATACCTGATTTGACGTGACGATCGTCATCGCTGACTCTAACGAGCCTTCAGTGTTGCGCCGTATTTACAGTAAATGCGCTCCTTTGTAGCAGCTGATTTGTGCCACCAGCTTTTTTTTTTGCAAATGAAAATCTGATGTCAGTGCTGAAAATAGGATTTGGGATCTGAATGTCTGTTATTATCAGCAGCTCTGAGAAGTGACGGTTACTCAGCAGCTGGCTGAAGCCACCAGACTCCACTGCCCGACGGGGAATACACACACACACACACACACACACACCCCTCTCGAGTGCTCTGCGAGAAGCAGCTGTGCACAAAGCTCACTTGACCCGGCGCTATTTAAACCGAAATGAGTCGCATGCCTGGAAAAACTGACCCAGAGTTTCTGGATTGTTCAGTTGTCTCTTTTTGCCTTTTCCAGGTACTGCGTCTCAAAGAGTTTCTAACATCACCCGCTTACAGTAAAAATCTCTAAATGTACCAGTTGATCCATGCAGTAAAGCTGCTCTCTCCACATCCGAGCTCGGGTCAGGAGCAGATTTATGATCAAGTCGGACAGATCCTGACGCCAGGGCCGACCTGACCTGACGGAGACGGCGATGAGGGGTCTGCTGCGTGAAGGTCTATATAAACCCACAGGCGTGTCGGACTATTGCGACGCCTGTAGTAGTCACGTGATATTCACGGTAATAACCCGAATCCGTATCCGCGGCGGTGAGTCAGTTCGAATTTAGTTTTAAAGTAGCCGTGTTGAGCTCAGTTACAGCAAATTCCACTTCCACGCTAATAAGAATATTTACTCCTAGATCATCAGTAATAATGAGCTAGAGCTAAATCTTCTATCAGGTCAGGCGTTTGTTTACAGCTGCGTAGACGAGCCCGGCCCGTCCTCCGTCTACATGGCGGTGATTCTTTTGTCATAAGTGAGTCATTCATTTTAATTGTCTGCATTTCTGTTGCCTCGCTTTCTTTATTTTTTAAATGTTCTGCCAGGAGTATGTGACTGGGTTTCCCCACAATGGCTTTGATCGTTTTAGAAGCTTTGTAGTCTCTATCAAGAACACACAGGGGGCATCTGCTGGACGCTGGAAACGCTGTAGACTGAGCAATTTAAACTCAACACAGTATTCCAGATATAAAAGTGCACTAAAACATTAAAATCGAGTTGAATCCGATCCGGTTTGGAGGGTCACGGCAGCTCAGGAGCACGAGTAGGATGTGAAGGTTTTCGCTTCGTATAAAGCTTGATTAACGTAACGAGCCCTACTGTTTATAACCACCCAGCTAACATCCTCGACTCTGACTTCTCCGCTTTAACAGGTATCTCATTCACCTCCATGTGTTGAGAGACGTCTCTCCTCCATCATCCTCCTCCACGTGTTCTGTTTGTTTTGTTTTTTCCCCCCCGCTGTGTCAGCACGCGCAGTGGCGTAAACAACAGCTGTGGTGCCCACATGTTTGTTTAGCTGTCCTATCTCAAAGCGTGTGTCTTTTAATGTGTTCAGCAAAATTGAAACACAAAAGAAAAAAATCTAATCCTAACAAAGGTTAAGCGGAACCGAAGTACCAACATGTTAAAGTACCAGTTCCTAAATGTACTAATGCTGTAAATGTGCAGGATGAATAACGTGGTTTCATTCTCATAAATGGTGTAGGTGTCGTCGTTGCCGTGGCATTGCATGTTCGTGATTTTAAGGGGCGGAGCTTCTGAAGCAGCACTGAAGGGAGGCGCGTATACGCTTGGCCTTTGAGTTCAAATCTCAGCAATCTTTCTCCAGAATCGACGAATGCACCGTTAACCTGTTAAATAAACGAAGGGTTGGCCGGATATTAACAACTAAACAAATATGCGTTTTAATATGTACGGCTCCGTATCTCCGCTCAGCTAGGCATGTAACGATATATCCTGCTCCCAGAAAGCGCATTACAAATTTATGGCTATGTGATTGGATGGAAATAAAAATGAACCGTGGTGTTTCTTAGTTTTTTCCAGCCTGTAATTGTATTGTTTAGACAGCAGGGGGTGCTGTAATGTACAATAGCGGGAATACAAGTCACCGCAGGTGGTAGTGTAACAGCTCGAATGCCGTGAAAACACCAAAAACTGCTAAAATAGGAAAGATTCGGCATGAAATCGGAGCTTTTTACAGACCAAGAAAATAAAAGCAAATAGAGGTGGTTTTATGTGTAAGCTTTTTATATAATTAAAAAAAAGCAGCTTAACCCTTTTTTTTTCAACGTTTTTAATAAAAGGAATATTTGTTAACGTAATAGGGTTTTTTTTTTTTTTTACTCCAACCTTTGCAAATTTTTGTAAACAATTATTGTCGGTTATTAAGAAAACGAAACCAAAATATGTATTTGTATATTTTTATTTAACAAAAGGAATGTTCAAGTTGTTAAAGAATGGGGAAAATAAATGTTGAATATTTTCGGTAATAAAATTTCTTTTTTTTGTTGCTGTTTTTGGGAAATGTTTCCTTCCCGAGACGTCACAACATTTTAACGAGACCATTAAATCCCTTTTTCCCTGTTTGTATGCGCGTTGCATCCGTAGCACCAAAAAAAAAAACCAAACCCAGACGGCTTCTTGAAATTCGTTCCACCTGTGGCTTTTTTTTTTCGCTGCACCTGACCACACCCCTTCTTTTTCCCGATCAAAGCTACAGGTGATGTGATGGTCAGAGGGCGTGGTAGGACAGTGGCGTATTGCACACGAGCAAGCCTAGTAGAAAGGATTTAGCATCTCGGTGCCTTTTTTTCCCCCTCCAATATTTTCCTTGCTGAGCTCTTAAGTCATTTCCTTCGTTATGGCCAAGTTGAATATTTTAGCAGAATTTGTAAAGATAACGCAGGTGGGAACTAAAGCCCTGTTGGTGATAACTACCTGGCGGGCGTGGCAGGATTTTCCTTAATCCCAGTCCTGTAATCTTTTAACAGGCTAGAGTGGTGGTTTTTTTTTTTTTTTTTTTTTTTTTTAAGCGTCGGTTCCTCCCTGCAGATTTCCCTTATAAAGTCCCAGTTTGAGCTTTTCAGCCGTTGCTAGGGACGTCCTAGGCATCGTTCTTTTCCTCAAGTTCACTCTTGAGTTTCTGCGCAACTGTAAACACACTCATCACTGCTTATTCTTGGCATCAGAGGCAGAACTCCCGCTGGAGTTTATATTGTTTACAGAGCGCGTGGTTTCTGACATGGAACTTTTTTTTTCTTTTTCATCATCTACTCTACCTTGTGACCATAACAGGCTGATTGTAAGGGTTTTATAAGGAAAAGGACATGTCTGGGAAAGAAACGTGTTTCTGTAAAGAGCAGCGAGTGTCAAGCGGGACCGGTGCGGAGGCTTGGCGAGGGTTCTGATAAAACTGCATGAAAACAATGTTATTGAGCGCGAGAATCAAAAGCAAAATAGGCAAATGAATCAAATATTTTCAGATGCAATGAGTGTAAGATTGAAAACCTGTTTGTAGACATTTTGTCTCTTATTTGCTGGCTAATATAATATAATATAATACTGATGTCTTGAAGGTGTTAGAGTACACTTTGGATGTTGTGGCTTGTTTTCTGTATTAATAAAATATACATTTTTAAAAACCTGATTTAAGAACAGCCGAATTTTTAAAAACAAGTATAAAGTTAAAAAAAAGTCTGCATTAAATATTCCTTTTTTTAATGAAAATGTTCAATTAAAAAAAAAACCCAAAACATTTCTTTATGAATAAGTTTATTAATAATTAACTTGGAGAGTTATGTAAATGTGAAATTGTGGATCAGATGTTTAATATTCTGGTCCTCATTGAGAATGTGCTGGAACAAATGCACTAAACCTCTTTCTAGACTCCTTTCCCTTCATTATAAATGTGGATTTAGTGTTTTGTTCGATTGGTGTATAATTGTTGCTTTTTTTTTTCTTCTTCTAAAACTAAATACTGGAAATAAACCAAATCCTCTGGCAGTAGAGCGACGTGACGAATCGGCCAAAATGTTTAAGCCTTTTAATGTTTTCTAATAAACTCCATGAGAAATATTAGAAATATGCTTCTATTTGAGACGCTTTAACTCTGTTGAATGTTGCTTTTTTACGTTGTGGAAAGCGTTTCATGCTCTGGATTTAAACACCGATGGCACTGGTATCCCTGCGTTATTTAAGCGGTTTGCACATTTTCTCTCATTTTTCAGTGAGTGTTCATGTGTTGTGTGGTGGGTTTTTTTCTTCCAGTAATGTGCATATAATCCTATTGATGTGATAAAACAATGCTGCTGTCGTAAGTCTGGATAAAGACTTCAGTCTTCAGAGCCTTCATAGAAAGGCAGAAGGGGTTTCCTCACGTGAGAAGTATTCCGGAGGCGTTCTGATGGAAAAGGAGCGAGATGGGGAGAGAGAGAGAGAGAGACACACCCACACAGAGAGAGAGAGTCTCACACAGACAGACAGACAGACAGACAGACAGAGAGAGACACACACGCGCGCGCACACACAGAGAGTCACAGACAGACACACAGACAGAGAGAGAGAGAGAGACACACACACAGAGTCACAGACAGAGAGAGAGAGATACACACAGCGAGAGGAAGAGAGAGAGAGACACACACACATAGAGACACACACCTAGAGAGAGAGAGACACACCCACACAGAGAGAGAGTATCACACACAGAGAGAGAGAGATACATACAGCGAGAAAGAGAGAGAGACACACACACGGAGACACGCAGAGAGAAAGACACAGACACACAGAGAGAGAGAGGGAGAGAGGGGGAGAGGGGGAGAGGGGGAGAGGGGGAGAGAGGGAGAGAGGGAGAGAGGGAGAGAGGGATACACACACACCGAGAGGGACAGAGACACACACAGGCCAGTGAGCTGTTGGAGACGCTCCAGAGAATGAGTCGGAGCGTGCCGTGTGGAGGGTCTCCGCTTCAGCTCTGACCCCGAGTTCACAGGAAGCGGCTTGCTGCGTTCACTGTTCGGGCGGCCGTCTCTTCACTCTAGCAGCTATGGCTAATCCACACACGTCTGGCAAAAATGTAAGGCTCCTGTATTGCTTGAGATTTCTCTTCGCTCCGAGTGACAGGATTGTAAACTGGGACGGAGTCTGGACGAGCGAATCCAGTGATTAGTAACCCGGACTTCCAGCACTCTTAAACTCCTTTTTGACTCAGTGTCGTGTTTTTTGTTCACCGTGCATGATCTACACACAACGAGTCCAGGTTTAAAGGAGTCCTGCTTGTTTCCCGTGCGCTTCTGTATACAGGAAGGGGAACACTTGCTGGAAAGTTCCTGGTTTGAGTTTGCATCACGCTGCAAGGATCAGAAAAAGGGGCGTGGCCAGACATACCTAACGGATGTCGTATACACCTTACGTCATTACAACAAAAAAGACCAGAAACTAGTCACAACTTGTCTGCAGCTGTAATGCTAGCGTTGATTTCTTTTTTTCTTCTTTATTTAATTGGTTAATTACCCCATAACAAACGGGACTTTAAATGAACGTAACAAGTTATTAGCTGTAAATCTCTCATTCATGACTTTATCTGTTTGGAAGCGCGTACAAGGGAAGCTAAGGTACACTAGAGACGGATGTTTGGTCGCTCTGCTCTGCATGATGATAAAATTTCTAGAAGATACAAAACGGGCGAAAAGGAAGTGCGGATTATGGACTACGACGCTGAATCTAACGGTGGTTCCTGATGCCATCAGCAATCGTCGCAGTAGTAGTAGAATATGTTGTAGGCAGGTACAGGTGGGGAAAAAAGGCTGTACGGACAAACGATGACCTGGAGTGATGTAGCTGAGGATGAGGAACTGTCAGAGCCAGGCTTCATACAACACACTGATGACCACGGTGTTCCTACAGCTTATTTACTTAGCTGTGGTTTAAGGACAGTTGTATTAATAATCATAGCCTGATAATTAGTCGGATGACGGGACGTGGACCTGACTCGACGGGCGGGACAAATGGGCCGGGCCTTTGCTGTTTAGCATGCAGATCTGAGGATTTGCTGGTGAAGATGCGCGCTCTGCTTCATTCGGACAAAAATAACTCTTCTGCCTGAAGTCTTCTCTCCTTTAATTATCACCTCATGAAGTGACAATTGCGGAATGGATTTAGTGCCTGATGACAAAGAGTGTATTATTAAACCGGTGAGACGGTGTCCGTTTTCTTTTAAATAATCGCTTTACGTTATGTGTTTTACTTTTGTTTGCAGTTTGCTCGTGTGTACACGCAGATCACCAGCGTGAGACAGTGAGAGCAGGTGGTGTAGGAACAGTAAAGCAGATTGTGGGGACAGGTGAAGGTGAAGCTGTCCTACATGGGCTCTGCTTGTGATTGAAGGAAGCTGTCCAGTGAACGTACAGGCCAGCGATTGAACGTATGGTGATCTCACAAAATCTGCTGTCACTCACTGCCTACCGCCGTGTGGCATTTAGATTCAGAGTGAAATGTTCTGTCGGAGTGACGCTATTAGTACAGCTTGGGCCGTCACAGGCAGTCCAGAGCTTCATCGTCAACATCGAGTCTGACATTACTCATCTTTATACATATCCGTGAACTTGGGTAAAGTCGCATAAAGCAGTAGAGAGAGAGACTTTATTTTATAATACTTTGTTTGTGTTGTATTCTTGATTGGTCAGAAGGTGTCATTTTCTTTAACAGGTGTTCAGACCGTAGTTCACTCGATAGAGTTAAACTATTGTGTGAGCGCTCGCACAGTTGTCTCCTGTATAAATGTGATTATATTCGTTATAACAGCTTCAAACTAGCACTAGTAGAGGTAGCTACTGCTGAGTACTGGTCCACGAGCATTCCAAACATCGATGAGCTCTGTGGTGAGGCGTCAGCCGAAAAGTAGAGCTCCAAAGTCGGCTAAAGTGACGTTTTTATTTTCTCGGCCACCGTAGATAGAGTAGACTGGGGATGCCAAGCCGGTGTCGCTTGAAAGCTACTGAAGGGCTCTTTTAAACATGTATGACCCGGTGTTCGTGGGTCGTTGCGATCTAGAGCGCTCAGTGTTTTGGAATTACCAGTGTTGGTAACGGCGCTGGCTGTCCATGAAAGAACGCGATCACATTCATTTTATTTGAGAGAAATAAGAGCGCCTGGTGTGGGAGCGACTGTTTATAGCTGCTGTAGCGCATGTGCTTACAGGAGCTTGTTTTTGTGGCTGTAGCACAACTTTAAATGCAAGTATAAACAGAGGAAAAAGTAAGACACCGTGTTCTTTACTGACTAATAAACGTTTGTCATGGAGTAAAATAGTTTTCCATGTGACGTTGAGAAACTCGCTTCCTGGATGTTTTGACTGACATGTTGGTGCATTTATTGACCTGTAGTAATGTTTGAACTGTAAATGCAGGTGAAGGAAAGATTCAAAATGCTGCAACGATCCTGAATTGAATAATTGTGATGAATGTATTTCAGTGTAATAACTGCCATAAAGATGTTTTGCACACAGAGACTGGTCTATCTGCTCCCGAGCGCCAGGCTTGTTTTTGCACCGGCCTTGGATTTGCTCTGTAACCATGGGGACCGGGGAACGAGAAACCGCCTCGCACAAGATGCTCGAGCTGTGCTGGCGCTGGTGGTGTTGACTCTTTATTTATTTTTTTTATGCTGGCGTATATCCGAATCAGACGGGTGTTATTTGATTCCGCTTGCACGTCGACGGTGCTAAACGAAAGCCGATCCGTCATGGTCCTGGATTGGACGTTTCTGTCCCGTTAGGGGAAAAAGGACGAATGGCGACGACCACCATCGGCGTGTTTTTTGACGCTTTAAGATATCTAGTGGCCTCAGGTCTTCTCTTTTTCTGCTCGTCAGCCTCGAGCTAGAGTGTGTCGCTGAATGATCTCGATTAGCTTAGAAATGTATAGAGTAGGCCGTATTAGAAGTCTTCCCGTGTGTAGTAGAGATGGCGGTGGAGTACGGAGAGCTGTTGAGACATGAAAACATAATCTTTGCGCTGATATTCTTGCGGCGGAGAGAATAGCGTCGCCGTGGTGTTCCAGCAGCTCATGAGGATTAGACATTCGATACTATTGTGTCCCGGCTGTGTTGTCGTCCAGGTAAGACGGCTCGTGTAAGAGAGTACAGGCTTCACTGCCACTTCGGCTCGCTTGCAGTGGATAGTGTTTCTTCCTCACAGCTCGAGGGTCCCCTTTTTAATCCTGAGTTCCTGTTACTGTCAGTGTGGGTTCTACGGTTTCCTCACGCCTCTCTGGGACCCGCTCCGCCGAATTCCGTGAATTTACTCTCGTGTCACACCCGGTGTAAAACATTATAATATTTGAATAAATGCAGGTCAGCGCATTTTTTTCATGTTTATGCACCTGAGGTAATGTGAGTAAGGTCAGTGAATCGTTGTTAAGGTTCCCTTAACTTGAAATTTATACGTGTTGACTTTTTATTTTGAAAGAAGCGAACGCTCACTCGGCTCGAACATTAATCAGGTGCCTTAAATCAGGGGTACAAACAAACAAATCTGCAAAAAAGTTTATGGCACAAGAAAGAAAGAAAGAAGAGTTTGTTGCGGAGGGGGGGGATTTCAAAAGAAAAGTTCCTGCGGCTCTCGCCATCGTGTCGCAAGCGATTTCAAAATAAAGCTGCCCGTGGCTCACTAGCCATGCCTCCAAACAGCATTTCAAAATAAAGGTTTTCTATTATTATTTTATGTTTTTTTTAATCTAACACGATCATGTGTACCTGCGTGTACATGTTCATAGTCATTTGACTTCGAAATGGTAATCGATAAACAACTGTATAATCGGAATCGATGACGTTAAAGTGAAACCCGACTCTAGCCAGAAGCGTCACATTGACCTTGTAGGATGATGAACTTTTGCTAACCCACTCTGTTTATTTTATACCGCAGCACAGTTGCTCAGATCCGATTGGTCTGAAGGAGTGCATTATTCTTTTATAACCGTGTTTAGGTAAAATGTATGATTGATGTGTTTTAGGAGACCTTTATGGAAGGAGTCCGAACTGCAAGGGCTTTGTATCAGCCAGAGTTTCAAGGCAGAGCAGTTTTTGTCTCTGTGAAATAAGACTGTGTGGGGTTTTTTTTTTTTGCGTGCCTGTAATATAATTAAGAACAGGCATGAGCTTGTCTGTTAAGATGTTTCGCAGCATTAAAGCGAACTGTAAACCATTAAAATGTGGCACGTTGCTCTTTAATAAATGAAACTCTGCATCCGTTAGCAGATTGCTGTGATCTATGCGGGGGAGACTTCAGACCGAGCCGATCTACAGAAATCACGCGCTTCAGAGGGGTCGTGCCGCTCCACTTCACCGGACCGTCCCTGATTTTGCACGGAACTGCAGCGTAAATGTGTCCGAATGGAGCGCTTTACAAGATTAATTTGCATGAGAAGCGCTGAAGTGTTGCTTCTGCTTGGATGTCGGTACAATCTGTTTTTTTAGCTTCTTAAATTGAACTTGGAGACTGATGATATATTTATATCCACCAAGGCTCGGTGTATTTTCCAACAATGCCTGAGGCTTTGTCTGTCTCAAGTTTTTTTTGAACACTGTAAGACGACTACCGAAGGGCTGCTGAATGTAGTTTTGTTTCTTTTTTGCCTTCAGGCACGTTGCGTTTGTCTGGTTTGCTTGTGCTGTCGCTCAACTTTTTTTTTTTTTTTTTCTTTTTCTCTCTCTCTCTCTCTCTCTCTCTCTCTCTCTCTCTCTCTCTCTCTCT
>JAQQZX010000016.1:4993540-5017658 GCA_030068355.1 Notoglanidium maculatum | reverse complement strand
TCTCCCTCGCTCTCCCCCTGATCCCCCTGCTCGCGCTCTCTCTCTCTCTCTCTCTCTCTCTCTCTCTCTCTCTCTCTCTCTCTCTCTCTCTCTCTCTCTCTCATATTCTCATATGCCTTCGTATTCCTGTCCTTTCCCCCCCTCTCTCCCGCCCTCTGGAGGCTCGTCCCTCCGCGCCTGTGGTCCTGCAGCAGTGTTTAAAGACCTCGCTGATGAATTGCGTCCTGTGACTGCAGCACAGCTCCCAATCTGATCATCTTAGTCGAGTGCCATGTTCACGTTCGGCTCTCGGACTCGAGGCCCTGTTAACAGAGGTATTTATAGACGCCACATGCTGCTCGTTGTTGTTGAGCCTCTTCTCACTGGAGCGCAGCCAGGATGAGCGAAATGCAGGCCCCGGTCTCGCTCTTGTGTCTCTGTGCACCTCTGTGTAAAGTTTGCTTTAAGGTTATGGGTTTTTTGCGCATAGCATGTGAGCAGTTTTTTTTCCTCCAGCATGCGTCAGGATGGGCCCGAGTAAGCTGGGAGAAGCTTCTTTCCAAGCACGGTTCTGGAAAATTCTTCCCAGTAATTTGACTGAAGACATCTGCTAAAGATATTTCTCTTCGCTCTTTTAGAAAGTTGCTCATCTTAAAAAGGCCCCTGTTTCCTTCTCGTTCCATAAAGAAGCTGATGGTGTTATTACTTGATGGAATGGGGTAGATAGAGGGTAATGTAGATGTAGACGGGTGAAGTGACTGCAGGGCAGGGTCTCGTGCTGTTTTTTCCCTTTTCTGTGAGAGAGACACGCCAAAGGGAGATGGCCGTTTCCTCTGGGCCTGATCCTGAGTGCTGCCTCATCATTGACTCTGTCTCTCTCACTGGTTGTCTCTCTCTCTCTCTCTCTCTCTCTCTCTCTCTCTCTCTCTCTCTCTCTCTCTCTCTCTCTCTCTCTCTGCATTCAGTACATATGTCAACAAACCTGCGAAGTTTCTTTTTTAGTATTCTTTAAAGTAGACGGTTACTTTTCCCTGTTAGTGCGCTAATTTGCTTACACTTTGAGTCAGCATGGCAACCATGTAGGCCAGGGCCGCAGTCAACGTTCCAGTTCATCTAAAAGGTGTTCAGTGTGTTTGAGGTCAGGGCGGTGCGGCACACTCGAGCTCTTCCACCCCAAACTTGGCAGACGATGTCTTCATGTCTTGGCTTTGTTCACAGGCTCATATGCTGGAGCGGGTTTGGGCCTCGTGGTTCCACTGAAGGGAAATTGTAATGCAACAGCATACAAAGATGTCCTAGACAATTGTTGGCTTCCAACTTTCTCAATAGCTTGGAGAATAAGCACATGCCATATGTGATCAGGTGTCCCAATATTTTTGGCCATGGGGTGTGTTTATTAATTTAGAGTGAAATTTTGTTAGCATTTAAAGCTTTGGTGCTCTTATTAGTAAAAGGCAAATATTTTAAAGGAGACGTTATACCCCTTTTCAATTATTTTATATTATTCCCTGAGATGCTTTTGTTTTTTTCCTCCTGCTGTTTTAGTCTAGTATTGAATCTACAGGATAAAACAGGGCTTATTAAATTTAAATATTTAAATCGCTTCGTTCTGATTGGTAAACGGAATCCGTGGGTGTGGACGACAACGTGTACAGCTGAGTGTCTCTTACCCTTTAACGTAGATCACTAAAATAAAGCATGCATGGATATGCGGCTGTAATTCGAAACAGTGAAAATTAAACTCTGTTCCGTTCTGTTGGGAAATAAAACCCTGTTGTTCCTGAGCTGGTGGATTGTAAGGGATAGCGGCCAGCGAGCTGTTCCGTTACACAGAATTCCGGAGGCGGAAACTCGGAACTCAGTTTCCTCTTCCCGGGTCATTAATTCTGTATAACGGGAAACCTCGCAGGCCGTTATCACGCTTAGACCCCGGTTTCTACTTAGACCCCAGTACTTTTGTCCTTAATAAGGATAAGTTGGGGTGGACGGTCTAGCTTGTTCGGTTGTTATGGTAACCAGCTATGCAGGCTCCCACTTAACTATGTTAAGGTTACTGTTCAAAAGTTCCCAGTACATTGATATGGAACGGTGATTAAATTTCTTCCCACCGGTCTACTTTATTGGTGTCCCATTATATAACATTATGAGACACCTAACCGGCCAATCAGAAAAGAGTATTTCTCATCTCTGGGGTATAAGATGGGGGTAAAGTACTGGATGTAGTATTGCACAAAATAGTTGTAATTATTCTTTCATCTTTTACCGTGCTGATTTTTTATTTCTGGTCACACTGGACTGATTGCACTCGTAACGATGTTGGCTCATGTCGAGTCACTGGAACACACATTTTTACAGCCGCGAATGTAAATATGTTCTAATGGTGGCCAGGCGGCATCTTAAACACCCCGAAGACATCGGCGGAGCTTGTGTCTTCAGCTCTAGCACAGCAACACTACTGTGACTCACTGGAGGCTTACGTAAACCTGACAGGACACGCGTTGGCGCACACACGCACACACACACAGAGCAGACCGTGTGCCTTGGGCTCCACTCTGCTCTAATTTTGGGGGAGATCAGCTGAAGCCAGGTGGACGTTTGAGCAGCAGATGTATTCCTTCGTCAAGTGGTTTACTTTTGGGTTCAGTCAATATTCTAGCCTGATTTCCTGATGATCACAATCCCGAACGGAGAGATGGCATGGCTGATCGATCCTGACGTGATGCGTTTTTGCATTCAGCTGCGGACCTCAGCGCTTCTCAGGCGCGCACTGGAATGCGCGCCAACCTGTCAGCTTTGTTCCTTCAGCACGTTTCGCGATCAGGGCATCAGGATTGGCTGCATGAAAATCCTGCCCGTGTTGAGCATGAGCCATGGAGATCTTTGATCCGTCGCCCGTGAAAGTAGAGTTCAAGTTTACCAAGTTTAACCTTGACCTGCTGCGCCGAGAGTCACGCCGAGCTCCGTACTTTCACGATCAGACCACGGGCTAACCGCTTTGAAACCGGAGAAGCGAGCAGTCCACTGACAAGGATGTGAAATCGGGAATCTTTTAAAAACCGCCGGAAATGTTACTCCTCTGTGGAAGGTGTTCACAACCGGAAATGAAGTGGCTGTAGGATTTATCCTGTTACTGTATCTTATCCAGAGCTTACCGAGCACCTTCTTTAACTGAAACTGACCCCAAAGAGGAAGAGTCATGGGTTTGGTTCTGCAGAGGTCTAATGCGTGTTGATTAAAAGGAAACAATAAGCTAACTGCTGGAGGGGGAAAGGGGAATAGTCACCTGACTTTGCAGCAGATGTCCTAGGGAAGTGATCACCAATATGCCGATTAGGACCGTGTGTGCGTTCAAGGTACCGTACTTATCTCCATTCTTTATTGACTATAAAGCAAATCAAAGTTCCATGATTATCAGTGAAGAATCACCGGAGTTAAGTGGATAATGTGAAAGAGCAATAAACTAATCCGTGTTTGAAAAGAATAATATCCAACACGTTTTTATGCCGCAGAAATGTTTATGTAGCAGTAAGCGATGTGACCGCATGCATCTTAAAGGATTATGACGTATAGGTTTGTTAGCAAACAGTTTTGCCAGCAAGAATGAAAAGAAGTTTGCCCTTACGAGCGGACACGTGACGTATTGTAGAGCTATGGTAAAGACCTGTTCGCTAATCGGTGATCAGCATCAGCTGTGATTAACTGGAGTAAACCGTACGTGTTCACACTCTGTCGTGCTTGAAATGCGACCTGAATCTGTTCTACAGTGGAGCCAAAAACAGCATCCTGGCTTCAGCGTACCGGCACGCGCTCGCTGACCTTTTTGAATGAATCGCACCGCTGCGACGTGGTCCTGATGGCGGGGAGATTTCATCTCTGGCTCGCCGCCATTTCAGAAGCGCAGCTCCAGTAGCGCAGCTGACATTTCAGGTCCTCAGAACGTGCGCCTCGTTCGGAAAGCGGAAGCAGCATCTCGGTGCATGGAGCTGTTCAGGGACACCCCTCTGCGATCCATTAATGTCAACAAATTCAAGAGGAAGAGTGCGAGGCGGAAAGCAGCGTCATGGCGGTCATCACGATTCTATCAGCATGTAGATGGAATCTTTTAAAGACATGCATTTTCTTCTTCTTTTTGTTGGTTTAATAAAACAGTTTGCCGTAATGCTGCGTTTCTGTCATTAGTACAGGGGCGTCAGAAGCATTTTGAATGTGGGGGGGACACACTGGCGGGGGGGTGTGGGAGAAAAATATTTTCTGACCTGGGAAAGAATATTTTTGTATCAGACAGGGCAGGATGTTTGAATTTGATTTCATAGCAATTTTAACAGCTTTAATACTTTGTGACTTGGTTATGAGATTTACTAGTGTAAATCTTATTTATGAGTATTTACTTATTTACTAAAATGTATTTATTTGCTAGCTGTTGGAGACGCCTGCTCTCTAGATCATGCCTTTAAATCAGTAATGTCCTTCATGAAGTGTACATAACTGACTGGAATGCACTCAAAATAAATATAGCTTTGAGTATACATTTCATATTACATATACACTTTGAGATCAGCTTTACTGCACTGACGAGTCACTTCACCTGCGTGTGGTTTGTCGTTGGTAACCAGGGAAACGGAGAGGCATTTCAGTGGTGTGTATTTTCATATCCATCAAGTGGACTGGACTCTTTCGCGAAGCAATAGGAGCAGCGCTGGGGGAACTAATATTTTCTGTTAAATGTGTGTGTAACATATTTATCCTTTATTTTACTTTATTATTTATTTTTTAACTATTTCTACGCATTCTTACCATTTCTCTCGCTCTTTTTCTTTTTTTTTTTTTTTATGTAAGTGAGGTTTAGGGGGAAAAAACAAAATTCACATAATTATTTTATTTCTATTTGTTTATTTATTTATTTTTTAACAGTTATGTAAAATTGATGTTATTAATGTTTTGAATTTGTGCATGAAATGGTTAGGAAGTGGCCTCGCTGTGCTTCTGCCTCACCGTTTTCTTGCTGTTGCTTGTTGCACATCGAGGGGGGGAGAAAAAGAAAAGAACTCCAATCCAACACCCAACTTTCTTTCTTTTTTTCTTTTTCCTCCCCTCTTGTTTTTTTTCACCCCGCCTTGTTAGGAATGTTGGCGCTTTTGTGTGCACCTGAGTGAAGTCTGTAAGTCTTATCTGAGAGTGAGCTTTAGCTCCATGGTTCCTCGGCCGCCGTTCACCTGCTGCGTCACCGTTAAACATTAAACCAGAGCAAAGTTGAAGCCACTTTTTATTTTTTTAAACTGAGAAGGCTGGAAGCAGTCCCACTACACGTGAACTGCCATGAGTTAGCACTGTTTAGACCTGCTATTGATCTGTTTTTCTCTCTCTCTTTTTAATCAGTGTCATTCAAGCACCACTACCACTACCTGTTGATAAGGTAAGACTTTTTCTATACATCATTTTGTGTTGTGTACACCGTCTTTAACTGATGTTCCTTGTAATTATTCACCAAGTCCCCTGCCACGTTCAAACCGCGGCATGTAGGCTATATTTTTCCTCGCTGTTTAGTGAGTTCCGCATCGCCTCGGTGTCCGCCGCGTCCTTCTGTGTAACGTTCCGAGCGCTCGTCACACCAGCACACGTATCTCCACTGACTTTGCTCTGTAATGTAGTTGGCTTGCAAACAGCTCTCTTTTCTTTCACCACTGTTGTGACCATATCAGGAGAAAGTCCGTCTCCTTTTAAATAACAGGCTGAACTGTTGTATCTCAGGCTTGATTTGAATCCAAATGTTACTTAATATACTGTCATAACATCTGTAGAAATGCCTCCAGGTTGTACACATGTATGTACAGTACTGTGCAAAAGTCTTGAGCCCCTCGTCATTTCTTTATATTTTGCTAGGAAAATGAGACCGTAGGTGCCGTGATTTATTGTAAGAGGTGCAAACATGCATGTAAATGTTGTATGTAAAAGAGTCCATGTTTGGTACGAGTACCGTTACACAGCCTGAACGCTCGCTCTTAGGCAAGCTTTCTTGTAATTTCTTGAAGGGAGGCTTCAGGAATTTGTCCTCCAGGCTTCCTGACCAACGTCGCAAAGCTGCCCTTTGAACGTCGGTTGCCTTTCGTTTCGTTTTCTGTCAACGATGTCGAGATCCGGGCTGCGGTGAGGCCGATCCGTGACCGACGGATGCCAGCTCCATCGTGGCGTTTTTGTTTTTTCTGTTGAGTTATGCAGGAAGCCTGGAGAACTGTTCCTCACGACTGCATGAAGAAATTCTGGCTCTTTGGAAGCAAAATATGAAGAAATCTCTGATGGCGGAAGGATTTTTTTGCACAGTGCTGTATATACTGTCCGAGTTGTAAAGATTGTCGCGTCCTGTGGGAAAAGAGGAAGCATTTCTTTTCTCTCGTCTCCCCCGAAACCAAACAAACCGAGTTCACAGCGCAGAACAATTGAATATCGACAACGTTTAAAAGCACGTGTCTGGGAAGCGAAGCTTCTGGGAGTTGAGGTGAGTTATGACTAAGCTCAGGCAGCACAGGTTACGCCTACAGGTGTTACGGTCATGTGACCTGCTCATGATCAGGTGCTGCTTGCAAGCACATGTAGTGAAGGTCTGCGTAGCACACGGAGCATGCGCATGTCACCAAGACGTCTCCGATTTAAACACTTGATCCATCTGAACGACCCCAGACACTCGCCATGCATCACGTGTGTGATACGAGCCATCTTCTAAGTGCATCTTTTTATTCATGTGCAGAGATTACTATCAAATGAAACGGGTCTTTAATCCCACTACATAATTGTTTAATAAAGCACGATGATGATGATTAAAGTGTTTCCATAACGACACTCGTGTATAGATTTTTCACTCACCGAAGGTTGTTTAATTGGCGTGTTTATGAATAATGTAGCAACCATCAATAATGCAGGTTGATTCCTCCTCATACCATCGCCCGGGTGGGATATCCGTTCCTAGAGGACACGAGCCGGAGAGGAATCGAGCATGCGTGCTAATCAGTTCTCACACACACACGTCTTTCTCTGAAGACAGGAAAGAGCTGCGTTCATGCTCAGAACACTTAATCGCATTAGTGAGCAAGCTGAAATCTAGTTAAGGCTTTTCACCCTGCCTTTGAGCCGCCCTTCCTGACGCTAACCGTTGCTCGGACTCTCCGGTCGTCGCTTTACGTTAATCTGATCTCCTCACGTGCTGCTCAGATGACTTGTGTCCTGTATTTTTTGACTAGGTTGATATTTAATAAAACAGGATTAAAATGTGACACTTTTACAATTAGCAGGCATGTCTAGGTGTGTTGCTGCCAGTTGGTCGGTCGCGGATATTTCTTGTGTAGTGCCGTGTGTTCATTTGGTTTGTAGTCATGGCCGTCCTCGTAGAGTGCGGCTTTTCAGATCTTCAGACAAAACTAGTATCTCGTATATATTCACGTTCTTCCTTCACTTAAAATTCTGATGTATTCCTAGCTTACAATGCATCCTCTGTTTATGATAGTGTTGCTTACTCCTTATTCCTCCTTTTGGCATGTCTGTGCTATCACAGAGAGGGTGTAGTCGGTGTTGCTTCCCTCTCGGCTCTCAGGAATGTGGGCCTGCCAGCGCTCCGCCTGTTTCCAGACACCGAACACGCAACAGTCCGCTCGCCATCACCTATATCCGACCGCAGCAGTTTTGAATTTGCCTGTTCCTGTGTCTTTTCACATGGGCACGTGGATTCATGGAAATCCCACATCCTTCGAGAGTTTTCCCGACATGCTGTGGAATTTTCAGTGTCCAGGTTTCTCATGTGTTGCCTGAAGGTTGGATTCGTCGAAGTGGGAAATAAAGCCGCAGCAGTAGTTAGCGGTGTTGACTGTAAATGCACTTCTGCGTATTGTTAATCATTAATTGTACCACCGTGAGTTAAGTATTCCCATCAGAATTCCTGCATGAAGCACCGGGCGTGTATGTGCTTGTGCTGTTGATCAAAATCATTCCTGGGTCTACAACCTTGCCTGAGGTTGTGCAGAACACCGTTATGAGGTTGCTCTGTTGTCATGCTGGTTTCCCTTTTGCCCTCCAGGTTGCCGCAAATACGCCCAGTATGTACTCTCAGGAACTGTTTCAGCTGTCCCAGTACCTGCAGGTATGGAGCTGCACTGACCCCTAGTGGCCACTTTCCTGAAATGTTTTTGCAACATTGTCAAAGTCGAGTGACCTCCAGAGTTCATTTCGGTCTCAAAGGCATATGCCACCATGTTAAAATATTCTGAAAGGAACGATCAGTGCAGCTGATGTGCTTTAATGCCGTCTTTGTGTCATTTTCACTTGTACAGGAAGCCTTACACAGGGAGCAGATGCTGGAGCAGAAGTTAGCCACGCTGCAGAGGCTCCTGGCCAGCACACAGGAAGCCTCTGAGAGCAGCTGGCAGGTAAGGGCTGTACGCAGAAGCACTCATCGAGTTGTTAGTAAGAAATACGGTCCGAAGATCTGACTTCTTTTGTAAGGAGTGTTGGAGGACATGCTTTGCTTGTTGTTATTAATTATTGTTGTTTTTACCTGCCTGATATTTTATTATTCATTGCTTGGGGTCATTTAAGCCACAGGCAATCCGATCAAGTTATTTACTGAAGATGAGTGAATGCATTCAGCATGTCGCGCAGCAGGACACAGTAATCAAATACGTCGTCTTTTTTTTCCCCTCCTGCAGCTATTTTGTTAGGTCCAAAGCGATCCCAGTACTGACCGCGCCCCCTACATAAGTGTAACGCTGTAAACTAAATTGAACAGGATTGGTAATTAGAAAGTGATGGAAATGCTGCTTTGTCTCCTGCACCAGTCAGCTCAGCCGCACGGTTGGTATAAATGTACAGGATTTTACTGTAACCGCGAGCCGAGCATTAGCTCCTTCCTCCCCTTCCACCAAAGCGCCCAGTGGTTACCGTGAAACCCTGTATATACGTGCACTATAGTTTCTACTTTAGGTAATGGATTTGTCAAAGGATGATATGAAAAATGTACCAAGGTTTTATTCCCCCTCCCTCTACGTGACGCGTCTTCAGAGTAGGGAAGTTTGCTGATGCCAACAGGTCAAAATATTTTGGTGTGAACTTGAAGATTTAGTGTTTGAACTGAATTATCTTGGATCATGGGAAAGGCTTCAACCAAAACGGTGGCTTGTAGACAACATGGGATAAGATTCCGGCTATTAAACAACACTAGGATAAAATCAGAATCTTACAGGGTTAAATGTTTGTCTCTTTCACCAAACTATTTCTGTAACATGTTCGTGTTGTCGTTTTGCAATCCCGGCTCTCCGCAGGCTTTAATCGACGAGGACCGATTACTCTCAAGATTGGAGGTGATGGGGAACCAGTTGCAAGCGTATTCAAAAGTAAGGCTTTTTTTATGCGTATTTTTGTCAATTAAACAGCCATACACAGCGCTCAATGACGAACATTCTGCCCTCCCTCAGAACCAAACGGAGGATGGCATCCGAAAGGAGCTTGTAGCCTTAACGGAGGACAAACTCAACTACGAGACTACAGCCAAAGAGTCCCTGAGGCGGGTTCTTCAGGAGAAAATCGAGGTGGTTAGGAAGCTGTCCGAAGTGGAGGTAAGGACTCCGTGTTCAACTCGTACGTGTAGATACCGGGCGCTTGCAATGACTCACGTTATTTCACCGTGCTTTCTCAGCGAACTCTCAGTAACACAGAAGATGAATGTACGCACCTGAAGGAGATGAACGAGCGAACTCAGGAGGAGCTCCGAGAGCTGGCCAACAAATACAATGGAGCCGTGAACGAGATCAAGGATCTCACGGACAAGATCAAGGCAAGTCCAATCAGCGGTTTCCTTCAGGATGGAGAAATTAACGGCCCACTGTGTTTCATGATGCATTTTTTTCCCCCCTTTCAGCTGGCTGAAGGCAAGCAGGAGGAGCTCACACAAAAAGGCCAGAATGAGAAGAAGGAGCTGCAGCTGCGAATCGAGGAGATGGAAGAGAAAGAGCAAGCGCTTCAAGCTCGCATTGAGGCACTACAGGCAGACAACGACTTCACCAACGAGAGGCTCACAGCTCTTCAAGGTATAATACGTGCGCACGTACATCACACACACACACACACACACACACACACCTTATCAGCATTTATGAGCCTGGTGGGACGAGTGGAGAACTTCCTGGACCTTGACCATGCCACCAGGAAGTGGAAGATTAGTTCAGTATAATTTCTTCTGGGTTTTGAATGGGAGAAAGAACCTCTGTGAAGCAACAACACCTAAAAAGCCATGCAGCTCAAGAATTGTGATCTTCATATTTTGTGTAGGCAATCAGTTTTCTTTTTGGTCATCCCTCATTTTCCCCCCATTGTCGTTTTTCAGTCCGGTTAGAGCAACTACAGGAGAAAAGCATAAAGGAAAACAACAGTTTAGGTGAGTTGGGGTTGCTCCTAGCGGTTAGTGTCGTCTGCTAACTTTGCATCACCTCCTACTAATTTGGCATGAGAGCTTTCCTTCTGTTGGCTGTTTTGCTTTTTCCTGTTTGTCCGACGCCAGTCTTTGCCTCTGGTCTTTTCTGTTTTAAAGGTTGCAGTGTGTTTGAATCCACGCACCCACTTTTTCAAGGTCTTCAGCCTGTATTCATCCTCCTCTTGGCTGACGCGTCGTGCAGTTTGGTTCTCGAGTCATTTTTTTCTTCCAGCAATTGATTTTGAAGCGCAATGACATTACATAGGACCAGAGCTGCATGCGTCGTTGTGTAGTAATTTCTTCATTTGCCTCCATGTGGTGTGTGGTAGACCACAAGCCATCAGCCTTCTGGCAGAAGGGAAATAGCAGTGCTCTCAGGCGAGCATAGCGTACTCGGGCCTTTGGTCAAAATGTAAGCTTCGGTAAAGTCTTGGTCTCATGTAAGCTATGAAAGAGATTCCGTAGCTAAACTTTTTTTGGTCAGGACACGAGTAGGGGGTTATATTTTACTACACTGCGTCAACACAACACTACAATCTAATAAAGGTACCTTTAGGCGTCCGTAGTTATTCAGTGCGGGTACGTTTGTAATTTATTTTCTTTGCACACACAAAAATATAGCAACAGGACGAATGGAGAAAATGGACAACAGTAAAAAAGGTTTAAGCATGACGGAATACAGCACAGTTAGTCAGTTAGTAACTCTAATCGCTCACACCGGCTCTCTCTTGGTAAATTAAACTTTTTTTAATCGGCTCTTCATCTGGACCTGCCCTTGTTCAGTTGTTTACTAATCGAATTCATATGGAGTTGGGAACAAATATTGTCACCGTATTGGCGTTAATGAGAAACTTTAAAAGCTAACACGGGCTGTTTACATTTATAACCACCAATTTCACACGGAATTTCATTTCCTTTTTCCTGAATTTTCAACAAGGACATGATAAATTTAAGGTTTGGTTTGCTTCAGGTTATTCAGTAAAAGAATATCAAAGGTCTTGAAGTTAAAGGGATAAATTACAATGAGAATTTACGTCATGTCTCGAGAGAATTTTGCTAGTTAACAATGCAGATTTAATTATCCCAAGTCTTTTAAAATAGAGCCAGGTTTCTGCAGCAGTCTCACTCCTGTGGTGATTTGCATTAATACGACGGCGTGTCATCAGTTCAGGGAATCCTGACTTTACTGTGAGAGCAGGTCAAGTTAGGTTGCCATTTCAGTGGAGTTCGTAGCTTCCTGTGTGTGTCCGTGTCCAGCCTCCTGCATCTCTGTCTCGTTCCGTCTCATGTCCTTTGTTATAGAGCTGGCTTTATAAAGTCTTTATTTATTTATTTTTTATTATTCAGACCACCAATTAACATCCCTCAAATTAAAGTAGGGGGACATTCTCTATCCAAAGCCAATATTATTATTTAATGGTGGGTTTTCCTTTCTTTGTTAGACCACTTTCTTTTAAAGAGTGGAGGGGACTGCACTTTAATCCAACAGTTCATTGAGTGCCCGCGTGAGTACACCGCATTCTTTCCACTGCCTTCTACAGCCGCCCTAATGAAATGGTCTTACTAATGGACCTCCGAGCCACTGGGGAGAAATTGTCCTTAGTTAAGAAGGAAATTTATGACCTAGCTCCACGTTCTCTCCACAACACGTCTGCAGTGTGTCGTATGATTTAGCCTGAGACTTTGTCCTGCTGTCTGAGGGGTTTGTAAATAATCTGGCTTTATGTTTTTAATTTACGTTCATGTTCTGATATTTATTAAGTCAAATGTTTAATTCCTGGAATGACCAAGTGCTTAATTTATTTATATGCATCAACAACCAGTTCACAATCTCTTCTTTTTTTTTTTAAATCACACAAGTCTAGCCATTATGTTTGGAGAGTACTTCTGTAGTATACTACAGTATGCACGGTAGAGGAACGTCCTGCTCTGTCTCACAGGTTTTCCCTGTGATATTTATTGATTGGTCTGAGCAGCCTTAGAGGATTTTAGTACATATTTTTAAAGAAGAACGAAAGCATGACGGTACAAGCGCTCCGTTTAGTCGAGCCTTTTTAAATTGTGATTTTTTCCAGCAGTCCGCGCGAGTCTCGTATTCCCTCAGGACCGTCATTCCGTTCTGTCCTTTATATGGGCCGCGCAGTAAATTGGCCTTGCATGTCACCTGTTACCATCTCACTTCTCACGGACTTTGGTTTCCCTTTTACTGTGGGTTTTTTTCTGTCTCACGTGCATGCCCTGAAGGTGCACTTTTAATGCGCAACTTGCCACGTATTTGATAAATAACTCCGCTGTATTCACATTCTGCATCATTTGACGGCCCCGATGGATCGTTACACTCGGAGCCTTTAGCTGACGCCGTTGCCGCAACAGTTCGAACGCATGTTCATACGTTTTTCTCTTCTCTAAATAGCCGTGAAGCAGCTGAAAGGAGCCGTGGATTCTTCCATTCACAAACTGTCAAACTTTGACGGTAAGAGGACGGTTTTGTTTCGTATGTTTGTTTGGTTTCGAACAAATTCCTGCCCAAAATCGTGCCTGTAATCCGACTGGTTTTGTTGTCTTGTTCGGAGTGGTGCATGATTAACGAACTGCAATAAATATCATGTTGAATATTTCAGAGGTCATAGACGCACATCTCCAGAACAACCAAACAGATGACAACAGTTTCACCACCCCAGAGAAACTAAAAGGTACGTTTCTGTCGATGCACGTTTTATTTCAGGATGCAACGTGCTTGTCTGATTTTTGTATTAATATACACTTACACGCGCGCGCACACGCACGCACGTCTGTGCTTACATTGGACCGAAACATCCCGGGGTCGTGTGAGGTTTGGCTTCCCACTGGTCAGGAAGCTGCTTTTTATTCCCTGGGATTAGAAGCACAGATTACGAATTTCACATTAGAAAAGTGTCTTGGCAGCCAAAAATCACTGTACACTTCACTACCACATGTTATGAGATCATCGCTTTCCTTTCCTCTCAGCAAAGTCGAGCAGGCCGTGATCTTCTAGCGTTAAACACACACGAGTAATTGGTGTTGAAACATAACATGATGGATAGCGATAATAAAAAGCTCTTTACACTTTTCTACGTTTTTAGTGCGACATGTGGCTTTGCTCTCGGAATGAAAGCTGGTCCTGTCGTCTCCTGCTGCCGCAGCACAAGTCATTGTCCGAATCGGTTTCCAGTCATGACTCAGAGGCGATCCGGACCGATCCCTAAACAAAAGCTCAAACTATTTTAGAATGCAACAGTATCCACCTCTGAAAGCTCAGCTTGGATGCATGACCATGTGTGGTGAATAACTCTCAGGAGTTAGACCGCTCCACCCCTGGAGGTGTTTGTTCTTACAGTGAAACATTTTAGTGGCTAATCTGACATTTAGCATAAGAGAGTGTCTTGTTTGTTTTGTTATATTTTTAAAGATAAGGCCGTAACCGATTAGAAGACTTGTGTTTGAGATTGCCGTTTTGGACTATTTGAACTTGTTGGTTTGTGTCTCCACCCCTTTCCATCTAAGTGGTGTCTTCCAACATGCCCACAGAAAATCAGATCGATGCTAAAGAGTCTGAAATGTCAGACACACTGAGCCCCAGCAAGGACAAGAGCAGTGACGATACCTCAGGTATCTTTTTTTTATTTAGTATTTATTTTTGAATGTTGAACACTGTTTTAACCTTTTTTTTTTTTCTTTCCTCCTTTTAATTGACTGTTTCTTTTTTCAGTACTTGAAATTGACCTTTTTAATGGTAATTATGCTCTGTTTACATCATCTAAAATATTTCCTCCCCTTTTTTTTTTTTTACTTAGACGGACAAATGGACGAACAGGAGCTGAACGAGCCGCAAAATCGGGTTGCCCTGATTAAAGGTACTTTTTTTGCTTATACATTCATGTTTATATACTTAATACGTTGAGGCCTAGTTGGTGATTTAGTCATGTTTTACACCATTCGGCCCTAAAACAGCTGTTTGAGGTCAGTACAATGGAATGCAGTCGGACTGTTGGGCTTCATACGGCGTGACGTTATTCCTCGCAGCTATATACGGTCTCGCTCACTCTGAGCTGCTGGAGTGAACAGCCGTGCTGTTTGACGGGGGTTATCGGTAGGCTTAGGGTATTCTCACATTAGAAGTTTAATCTGTGTAAAGAAGAGAGTGCGAGCATTACAGGCGGTCTCCCGTCCAGGACCTTTGCCTCCTGTCTGATCTCTGCAGCTGTCCCACTTTTCGTTTCAGTGAAACGCCGTGTGGCGGCACCTCAGGAATGTAAACCAATTAGAGCGCAGTTAGGCAGGAATGGCCCAAGGGGGACTAGATATGTCACGTACATTCAGGACTTCAGAAAACAAGGGTCAAAATTGTTTCACAGCTATAAAGTTTATTATTTATGGATGTCTGCAAACACTTATTCCTGGCACCTGGTTTTAATTTGCTTAGCTTTCTTCATTTATGTGGCTTGATTGTGTCGCATGTAGAACGAACGAGTAGTGCAGTTTCCCACACTTTGGCCTCGTTGAACCGATCCAACCTGTAATAAAACCTATACCGAATGTGAGAAGGTTGTCAAAACTTAATCACGACTGGGAAAATGTTGTGATGTTTCTAAGCTAGTGCTAAGCACTGCTTAGTGTTTGTTTGGGTCTTGGTTGCCAGTGTGAGCTCCTATAGGACTCGGTTATCAATCACTTGTAGTCACCCACCTGGGACTGAAAAACCTCCACTTAGATATACAACCCCACCCCTCTGTCCAGAGTTCGTCCTGGCTGCTTTGCGATCATTTCAGAAGGATCAGTCAGAGCCTGGAGATTTGACGTTCCTCCAGCTCCAGTATGACGGGGCTGTTTTCTATCCAGGGCATAAAAGGTTCCTCATTCCTCCAGTCACTGTTTGTGTCTCTGTATCCATGCGGCCGCAGAGGAATTTAACACATGACGCTGCTCTAAACGCAGTCACGCCGAGTTGTTTGGCGCTGTACAGCGTCCACCTGTTGTACGATTACCTTAAAAAGACCAAGCAGACATGTTGATCCAGGGCATTCTTGTATACTGGTATGTGTCTTCTGGTTACTTATGACCATAATTGGTGTGAAGGAGCATTATTATTTATCATGATAGGTTCCCTAATGACCTCTGATGACGTTTGCTTGGCCCCACACTTTTTTGGGGGGGGAATTACATTGTAGTTGAAAAAAAAAAAAAAAAGAACTTCCTGGTTTGAACACCGGGTGTCGCTAAGACGTGACGCTGAATCTGGTAAGGTATAAGCTTCAAAGACTTTCTCCCCCCCCCTTCAAAATTATTAATCACAGTAATTCAGAAGTTTCCAAGTTTAGTAGCAGGAACCAAGGGGTAAATAAACTATAAACGCGAATGCAGGACGTTATACGGATGATGTGTTTGTTTAATTAGCCAGAAATCAGTTGCTGTACTAAAGGAGTATACCTGCTGTGACATGGTTATTTATATATCACTATCCACGTGTTTAAAATGCACAGGTTAATAATATTTCGCATATTCTGTCTCCTGTCAGTGATCTCAGAATTACAAAGGTATTTACAACCATGGCCTAATGTCATCCTTGTTTCTTCTCCTTTTTTAAGCTCTTTTTAGCACTCCCTCCTTTCATGTCGTTTCCAGAAGACGTGTCGTCCCGACGGCAAACAAATGATCAGAGTCGTCGTTCATCTTTTAGTGTCTATTCATCAGCCCCTGACTATTTCTGGCAGGTCGGGGAAAAGCTTGTGGCCGTCCGAAATGTTTTGCAGATGATAAGCCTGTGTTGAGATCACCACTTTTTCCTGTCGCTTCAATATGGCGCTCATCTGTTCACAGTGAGCTCATGTCCTTTAATGGGAGCTTGATAACATGTGCAGGCTCTGGTGAACACACTGGGACTGACGGGGGAGGAAGTAGGTTTTCAGAGCTCCGTTGTGTTTCCTGAACTCAGTGACTGACACAACGGCAGGCAGAGCGGTAGGGGGTGCGACACTGACACATGAAAAGCCTGATCATTTATGTGCAGCTGGAGTTTGGGGTTGGGCCTGGTGGCCATAAATCATTGCGGGGGGGTTTACTGGGGTTAATTTTTGCACTTGTGAAATTCGAGTGCGTTTGGTGGAGTGAGAGCTGTTTTTGAACTTGGAGCCGGTGTATAGAACTGGTCCTCATCCTCTTGTAAACGATGATCTCGGGGCTCATGGTTTGACACAAAACCAAAGGTTTCACAAGGACGATTAGTTAACTTAAGTAACCTGATTCCCCCAAACCCCCCCCCCCCGCCCCCCAAAAGCTCGAGCTGAAAATTTATATTTAGTGGGAAAAAAAAACAACCTGGACTTTTTCACATGTAATACTATACTTATTAAAAACTGTGAGCCTAATTATTCAATCAGCAAACATTTGTGTTGCAGGCCAATTTGGTAATCCACACATTTAATATAATGTTGCAGAAAGTTGTTTGATGCATCCCGTATCACTATTATATATCAGCATAAAGCCTAACACACAATGAAACTGTGATGAGCCCCGCCTAGAAACGAGCCTGAATCTGTCTGGGGTGCGGACTCGAGCATTCAGGACGAGTTTTAGTGTTTGTTTTTAGCTTCGGCACCTGTACAAGCGTGGTGATGACCGTTGAATAGAAATAACACCGGTAAAATACGATTACTTTTGCGTTAAGAGCAGCACTGCGTTAAGCCCGTCAGCACTCGTAAGTGAAATAGGGCTAACTGGCAGGACGAGTGAGAAACACGTTCCAGGCAAAACTCCTCTGTGGCTGTGAAGGAAGGGAGACGTCGTCAGGAGTAAATCAAATGAACCGTTTGATCAAAAGGGAACCTAATGAATAAATGAATGCGAGTACAGCAGTTAGTACACCAGTGGGTAGGGATTACACAGAACACACATTTCTATTGTGCTCCTTTTCCTGGCATGTGTTAAAGCTCTTTTGTAGCACAAGTGAATAGAGGCAAGCTAACAGGAACGCTGGCCTATTTTTTGAGCCAAAGTCTCAGCCTTCTTCCACAATGTCCTCACTCTTCTTTTAATTGGTCAGTACTTCATTCAGACTCCCTATAAAGTGGTTTAGAAAAACTGGGCTTTTCTGAATATTGGCTATAATTGGATTAAATGACTTATTTCCCCCCTCTATTTACTTCGAACATGACTTTCTCTGGTTCAGAGTATTGGATTGTATTTAAACCATGTTAAAATTTACAGACTGTGTATTAGTAATATTTCTAGCTAGCAATTTCATGTTTCAGTCTGCATGAAGTCTCCAGTCAGTCTGCTCATCATTGATCTAGATCATTAAATATATGCTCTGTCAGGTTTTATTACTTTTTTTTTTTTTTGTAAGGATATTTCATAATACACAGTCTTGTATGCATAATAGTCATGAAAAGAAACGCTGTAAAGAAGATGGCTTCACAAAGAGTGAAATTAAATATTAATACTTGGAAGGAAAATACTACAACATGTAAACAATAATAAAGCCGTCAATGTTTCGTAAAATAAATATATATAACAAAATTTGTACAAAAAATAGGGTGGCCAAGATTTTGCCCAGTACTGTATCTAGAATATTTTAGTCTTTGATGATTTTTGTATTTAAAAAAAAAAAAAAAAAGAGTCTCCATGCATCATCGTCTAGTCTCTAAGCTTCGACGGAGTCATTACGGTGTCATGATGGCATTTAGGCTCAGCTTGCGTCGTTATCTAAGCCGGACTCCTGTGCAATTAAGATGAAGCCGGTGATTACTCGTACAGCCTATGGATCACATCTTGCCTTCTCATTAAGTCTGTGGCAGAAGATCAGAGGAGGGGAGTGTTCCTTGCATCATCTCTCCGCTCGAGAACTTGCTCAAGCCCTGTTTAAAAACCTCGAAACCTTGTTTGACAGGAATCTGACGTAAAGTCCAATCACGGAGTTAAAACTGGAGTATGACATCAGTGTTCACATCTGTACTAAGACAAGTGATATCCAGTGGTTTATGGATGGAGCTGAGGTTTTTGTGCCAAACCCTGTCGTTTCTAGTTCACATGTCAGGATCACAAGGAAGGGCCTCTCCGCTGGGAGTGAAGTCGGAAAAGCGAGAGAAGTGGCGAGGAGATCTCGTCAGCGTGGCCGCAAGCACTTCAGCTTAAAGCCCGCTGCTGGAGCCGTCATTCGGCGGGTTTGGCCTGCCACCAGTGCACACACCATGTTATCCGTGTCATGGAGAAATATGTCAGGATGTGTTACTTGAAGGGTTTTGCATTTCCCGCATAGAGGCTTAAGAAATTTAGAACGCATCAGATGCCCTGAAAATCTCGTCGCGGACGTGCCGAGTTTACACCGTACACTAAATTACACGGGTCACTCAATACGTCGGCGTTAGCAGTTTGTGTTTGGCAAAAAACACTGTGGTCATAGGGATTTGGCTAGGTGTGACGACAGAGTCGTTTTGCCCGCTACATTTATTTATGGGTCCAGATACAGAAAAGGTCCGGATAATTAAACGCCACGAGTGAAAGATGACCGCATTTCCCTTTTAATGCTCAACCATTAGCGATTAGATCATGGCTGTAAAGAAGTCACGTCAGTTCAAAGTGGTGGTGGTTTGCTTTTGGCACTTATTGTACCACTTTTGAGGAGTCCTGGAGTGTGAACAAATGATGCGCATCTATTTTGAATTTGATGAAATAAATGCGTCTTTGTCTTTTTTTTTTATTTCAAGACAAGCCCTGTAGGCTGTATATAATAAAAATATAATAATGAAGTCATTGAAAACTGTTGGCTCTGTAGCTCTTCTCTTCTGATGAGCTGTTTTCAGCTGAATAACGTACAGAAATATAAAAGCATGCGTCTTACCACGGAAAAGATGCTGGTGTCATTTACGTGTTACAGATCTACGTGTCATTTTTATCTGTTTATTTAGTTTCTTCCCCCAAGTACATCCAGACCACAGTTGATAACCGTTGATGTAGTTGCTTGAGAAGGAGTTCTTTATTTCCAGACCTGGAATACATATTCGGCTGACATTGTAATGTTTTGTGTCTTCACTTTCAAAATTGCTCTGCCGGTTATGTCTCCAAATGCCTTTTGTTGTTTACTATATCCTCACCTTGTCATACATAACTCAAACATGCGTAATGTCTATACCCTGCTGACATGTCACTCTCTTATGTGCGTAGACGAGCTGCAGAGGGCCAACCTGGAGCCTGGGGACACGGAGCAGGTCATCCACCAGTTGCACAGCGAGCTGCTGGAGGCGCAGGAGCTCGCCAACACCGGCAAGCAAAAATGTCTTGAGCTACAAGGTAAAGAACTTTCTGGCAAAACAGGCTTGTTTTTAAGCGCAGTAGTACTAGTATGAGTGGGTGTGTAGGTGCTTCACTCCTCTTGGATAGCTAATTCCACATTTGATGATTGATGGTTAGGGTTAGCTGTTTCTAAATATACACCATTTAAAACACTTTCTCATTTTAATTACTGATCCAGGAAGCTTGATTGGAGATTGTGGTGTCCTGAAATAGGAGTTCCTTCGATAGCTAAGAATCTGTTAGGTCGATGGTGGTGGTGAACGGAAATCATGGTCGTCAGGGTAACACTGTTTTTGCGGGTCTGGCTAAGAATATAACGGTGCAAATCATGATTTCGATACAGAAATATTTAAGCTGTAAGTCAGCAAGCTGTCCGGAATAGCTGGAGTGCATGAATTTCCAGATTTGTTTTTTTTTAATGCGTATTCATGGACCATGGTGTTGAGGAGAGTCACGGTATGTTTTTAGTAGTCTGCTGGGCATTAGAACAATTTATTATGTGTAGTTTATTTTTACAGTTTAAAAACCACTTTCCAAGAGGAACTCTGACATCTGAAGGAACACTTCTGCTCAACCTTTCGGCAGTAATCGAACATGCGTGCTGCAATATTCTCTTTTAAGTGGTTTTAAATAGCTAGACTCGATGGGTTTAGCCTATGTAAGATTAACATCTGTAAGAGCTACTTCTGCTATCTTATTTATGACTTTCCTACCCAACCCCCCCCCCCCCAGCTTTGCTCGAAGAGGAACGGAGAACCAACAGGCAGCAGACGGAGGAATCCTCTAAACAGATCCAGTACCTGCAGAGTAAGTGTGAACGTGAAACACACCTCTGAGGAGATATAAATGACGCCTGATGTATTTTACAAGAAATAATGTTGATTTATATTTATTGCCGCCAAGCATTCAGGGTTTTTTTTTCCGTAGGAACAAATGTACTCATCTACACAAAAAGTAACAAAACAGAAAAGGTGTGTCCGTTACGAAACAACGATTTGCATCAGTTAAATAACGTAACCTAATATAGTAATGTTAGAGTGCGAGCTTGTCTTCAAATGGAAGCGGTTTTAATCAAATTAGAAGAGTGCTGATAGGATAACAGGATTAGACTCCAGGATTAGATTTTTTTTTTTTTTTTTTTCCCGGCCGCAAATGGTTTTTAGAAATGAATCAGTCTTACAGATTAGTAAGTTCGTGAGCTAAGCGTTTCCCTTCATCCTCCTGTAGGCCAGCTCGCCAAGCTGCAGTCAGACATGGAGGCCCTGCGTGAGCAGAGAGAGAACACCATCTCCAACACACGCGAGGAACTCTGCAGCGCCCAGGAGGAGGTGCTCGTGCTCCGCCACGCCATGGAGGCGGCCACGGCCGAGAGGGAGCGCGACATCGCCGCCCTGCAGGGAGACCTCGCCACTGTCACGGCCGAACTCGAGAAGTGGAGGAAAGCAGCGTCCAACTACGAGCTGGAGATCAGCACCCTGCAGGAGAACTTCAAGCTGCAGAGTCAGCACCAGGAACGAGCCTTCCAGCTACAAGGTGAACACACATGCGTTTTAATCATCTCCATGATCGCTCCAAAGCCTTGTTTGGTGCAAGTTACAGCCTTATTTAGTTCTGACGTTCGCTTTTGTTGCTTGTTGCGTGCTAAATAATCACCCATTTCCTGTGATTACCGAAAGAAAGCGTGCACCATGTAAGTATTTAAAAATAAACATATCTCTAGAGCATCAATGTAATCGATTTTTCCTTATTTACACAGTCACTTTGCAAAATTGTTTCCAAATGTGACATGCATACCAGGCAAACATGTTTACAAATCATACAGCACGAAAGCCCTCGTCTGGTCCGAGGCTCCTGCTTGATATTTCTGCTCGAACTGTAATGCCACATTTTAATAGAAAAGCCATCATTATTTATACTCTGAACCTAACAAAACGCAGAGCTCCGATCTCAGGAGAATGGCCTGGGTCAAACACAGGAGCACAGACAGGCATAAATTTGCATCACAGGCGAAGTATTGAGCTCTGTTTCCACAAACATCCATCTGGTTACACAACGTTAGCCGGCAGTTAGCTCACACCTGGTATCTATTTGGCCTTCGTCGAGGGGATCGGCTCCTTCATGGCGTGTTTTACTGTCCAGTGTCGTGGAAACGTTCCTTCCCTGCTGATGCATGTATGCATGTCTTTTGTCCTTGGCTGAATCGTCTTTTTTCCCCCCACTTGAGCAAGGGAGTCATTTGTCGTGTAGCTTTCAGTAGAAAGAGATGTCCATACTGCCAGACATTTTTGAAAAAAGTCATTTTTCTGTGCATAGCCTATTGGAATTGTATTAAAAGTGACAAATGTGACTAATCAAGGCTTACTGATGACTAGCAGAAGTTCAGCTGAAAGCATTTCAAACTAATTTGTCGTAAGCATTTGAATCAGGTTTATTCTAATAAATGAAATGTGGTTTATCCATGCAGTGTAACGGTCTCCGTGTATTGTGCACAGGTGAGCTAGAGAAGTTGCAGGCCGAGTGCTCGACCCTGCATAGAGAGTGCGAGTCCCTGCGCTCGGAGAAAGTAACTCTGCTGGAGAAACTGCACAGGCTGGAGACGGAGCTCAGCAGGTCAGTGTGCGTCATCGCTTTGTCTCTTAACAAAACTTGTTGCTTAGAATGAGGATTTCAGATGATTGTGCTTGTGTAAATCTTAGCATGAAAGAACACTGATGGATGGAAAAGTACAAATGATACAAAATGACAAACTCCTAATGTTAGTTTTATGCAGATTTTCTTTCTTATCCCGATTCTCAAGTTAGTTTATAACATTTTGTTGTGCAGCTCCAGAGAGCAGAGTGCCACTCTGAACAGCAGCCTGAACGCCCTGGAGAAGAGCCAGGGTGACCTGGAGAACAAACTGGGTTCCATGCAGGACCAGCACCAGCAGGACGCAAGCAGGCTGAAGGTGGCGCTCACCCAGGCCGAGAACCGCACCAAGAACCTGCAGAAAGAGGTGCTGAGTGTTTGCTATTGTTTGCAGTGAACTTCCAGATTAGACTAGTAGTAGTATTGAGAACTCACACAGTCTCTCTCTTGCGCTCGCGCTGTCTCTCTTTCTGTCTCTCTCGCTCGTGCTGTCTCTCTCTGTCTCTGTCTCTCTCTGTCTCGCGCTCTCTCTCTCTCTCTCTCTCTCTCTCTCTCTGTCTGTCTGTCTCTCGCTCATGCTGTCTCGCTCTCTCTCTGTCTCGCTCTCTCTCTGTCTCTCTCTCTCTCTCTCTCTGTCTGTCTGTCTCTGTCTCTGTGTGTCTCTCTCTCTCTCTCTGTCTGTCTCTCTCGCTCGCTCGCGCTCTCTCTCTGTCTCTGTGCAGTATGAGGACACTCAGAGCCAGCTGTCAGACCTGCGGCAGAGGTATGAACAGACGGAGCAGGAGAAGCGATCCATTAATGAGGAGTTGGATCAGTGCAAGGTCAATCTGAAGCTCCTGCAGGATCAGGGCAAGAATGTGAGTGCTCACACCTACTGCAGCGTGTCCTCTCTAGACCAGGCCCACGCGTGTGTTTTACAGCAGATCACACTACAGCAAATGGACAGTACCAGACCTTTTCCACTGACAAGATTCACAGAGAGCAAGAGTTTCTTTCCTCACTCACCAGTTTTCATTGTTGTCTCTTTAATCCGAGATCCAACGTAGAAGTAGAGGAGACAACTCTGTAAACCAAGTTCCCGAATGCGATGCAGCAGTACGACAGAGATTTGTTGATGGCATTATTAGCATGAAAGCTGATCTGTTTTAAGCAGATGAGGAGGCATGAGAACTGGGCAGACTGAAGGAGTAACGCACCGCAGCATCGCTCTCTCTAGATAAAGATGATTTTAGCGAGGGCTAAATCCTGCCGGTGTCTAGTTGCATAGAGGGTAATGCAGGAAACTGTTAACGAAAAACTGAAAACAGACCAACGTTTGGATTAAAGGAGGTTAGACTTTATATATATAAAAAAAAAAAAAAAAAAGTGAACTCGATTTCATTACGAAATAAATCTTAATCAGATGTTATTTATAAATATTAATATGCGAGTCATTCAGGGTAGATTTTTCCTTTAGCTCTTATTTAGGTCAGTGCAATTATTAGTTAAACGGTCTTGGATCACTGATTTGTGGTTGCACTCCTTAATCAGGCTATTTTCACCGTCATTAAATTAAATGATTGAGCTGTTGCTATGGAGATAGGGCCCCTGACTTCACTGCTTCTTGGTTCCAGTTCAAATGCTTTAACTAAAGAGATTCTGACGACTCGTTCATTGATTAAAAAAAATAAATAAAACAGAACAGCATGATTTATTAGGCGTCTTGTCTGTGGAAAAGTGTTGTGCATTATCTTATAAGCTTTAGTGTTTTTA
>JAQQZX010000016.1:4961821-4990295 GCA_030068355.1 Notoglanidium maculatum | reverse complement strand
TGTGTGTGTGTGTGTGTGTGTGTGTGTGTGTGTGTGTGTGTGTGTGTGTGTGTGTGTGTGTGTGTGTGTGTGGTTTGCCATGTTAATGTGGTATTCCGAATAGATGCAAAGCCAAATTATAATCTTAAAAGATTAGGCACAAAGAGGTGAAGTGCCTGATTTAACTACTACTAGATACGTGTAAACACTTACTCACACACACAGACACATGTTTGTCCTCAGTGAAGTGCCACTCATGCTCCACTAATGCGGTGTTCCATTCGGTTGAAATGTCTGGAAGTCGTTCAGTCCCGTGTGCTGTGATCGTGCGTTCCAACCGACCTGTTACACCAACGAGCAGCACAGTAAGGTTATTGTACTCTAGCATAGTTTCTTTGTATCGTGTACTTTAAAAGGAAATATCCTTGTGAGAGACACTACAGGACTTTTCTAATTCAAATGCATCGAGATGTAGAGACTCAATGTCAGTGTGAGGTGGTGAACACCATTGACTTGGGTATATTGTAGCTTTTACGAACTCGCCATCCTGCCGGTGGGATTCGGTTGGACACACACTCCGTTCTGAAGATTCAGGCTCGTCACTGAGCTCTGCAGTTCCTCGGTCAACATACACAGACCGTTTTTTCAGTACCTCCTGAACAAGGCTCTGGGATCTCGCTGCCTTATCTGTAACATGGAGATCTAGCTCTTCTTTTAGAACGAATTGGTAACGTCTTCTCGAATACAAGTGCTACATTGTGGGGGTTTCGCATTTGCTTTGTTTAAATGTCTACTTAAGTGAAGCACAGTAATCTGGAGTGGATTTCTTAACAGTGTAATTAACGGGATTGAATAAATGGTCAAACTTGGAGTTGGAATTGAGCAGTCTATGTGCTGGAGAGAAATAACCAATGATTTATATGGTGTCGGTTCACATTTTGTCTCCTGCGCTGTAAATAAATTCTCGGTCATGGAAGCAAATGGCCTAATGTTCCACCTTGTCAATAAATGTCCTTTTATTTTTATCTTTTTTTGAATCGCAAAAGTAACTAAAAACATCTATGGGAATTAAAAAAATAAATAAATAAAAATGCAAAGCATGGTGTAGCACAGAGAGGTTCACTCTGAAAGTTCCCCAAAGCATCAAAAGTCATCTCTGAGCACTTCGTGTTTAAGAACTTTTTTTTTTTTTTAAAGTTTAGTATCAGACTTTAAAAGTTCTTCCTTCACACACATCTAAGGCACGATAAGAAAATCTGCCCTCGGCATTGTTTTGTAAATATGTATGTACGAATGTATGTGTGTAAATGTATATAATATTCACAAAATAAAGTTGAATATCGGTGGCACTGATCACGTCAAATGTTCTGCTGCAAAGAATGAATGAAAACGTCGCTCACAGTTTAGCATGCCGTTTAAACAGTCTTATTCGTTTGTCCTTATTATTTTTTATTTTTTCCTTTCCACTAGACCAATTCTTATTGTTTGCTCTGATTTTTTTTTTTTTAAGAAATATTTCTTTTTAATCATTCACACACACACAATGCATGGTTGTTCTTCACCTAGAAGTATTTGAACAAGGGAGACTGTTTCTTCATGCAAATTAAATTATGAGGTAATGCAAGTTCTCGCTAATTCGGAGGTCACGTTCGGTTCGTAGCTGAATGGAAAAGTACCATGATGGCAAACTAATTCGTTGATTTATTTGACGTATGTAGCTTAATCATGCCAGTCAAGAACAGCCAAATCGCAAGCGCTACGCTCGCCGTCTCCTTTAATAGGATCTGTACACCTGCTTGTTTATGCGGGTATCTAATCATTCGGTCATGTGGCAGCAACAGACTGCAAAAAAAAAAAAAAAATTGAACCCAAGAGCTCCAGTTAAATTCACATCAAACATCAGGATGAGGAAACCTCTGAGCTTCTGTGCCACCAGATGGGCTGGATGCTTTTCGTCTCACCACGGCTGTAACAAGTGATTGAGTTACTGTATCCTTCCGGACAATTCAAGCCATTTCCTCGGACTTCTCTTATCAACAAGGTGTATCCCCCAACAGAACTGTCTGCTCGATGTTCTTGTTTTTCTGTGTAAACGCTACAGAGTGATGTGTGTGAAACTCCTTAATGTTTAATGTGAACACTAACAGAAGCTCTTGCCCTGTATTTGCATGATTTTTTGCCTTGTGCTGATGCCACCTGATTGGCCAATTAGATAACTGCGTACATGAGCAGGCGTTCCTATTAAAGTGAGCAGCGAGTGTATATTCAGAGTGACTACAGTCTCATCATCCAGACCAGTGGCACAGCATTCGTCCTGTAAATACTTTTGCTTTACTCATTTTTTTTAATATATATATATATAATTTTGAACATACTGATTTGAGAACAGTTCAGAATTACTTTTCCTTAACAAACAATTGTTTGAAATTCTATTTTGTAAAGAGCACAGAGAGCTACAACAGAGTTTCTGGAATATAGAGTTAATTATTTGCACTAACACAATGTGATGTGCATGGTTTTAATAAAAACAACTTTTCTCTCCCTGACATGTTTCCTTTATTTTTCTTTTTTTCTTTTTCATTTGGTTCATAAACGCTCTCAGCAGAATGAGACAGCGGGCATGGACGACACACTCCAGACACAAGTGTTAGTCCAGCGCTAAAGCAATAACGGTATTGGTTTATAAGTGCGGCAGCGGCTCTGCACTAATGACCTTAATGTTGTTAGGTTAAATCCCGCTATTGGGCTTTTAAACAAACTCCTCCATGTTTACCCCTCATCAAATCAGCTTTGGATTAAAGTGTCTGCCTTGGATACAACAAATCAGCTTTGCATGTGGTTCCTCTCTCATACAGCACTCTCACACAACGTGCACTGGATAAAGACGCAGTGTTCTGCTCTTTCCAAGTAACAGCCTGTGGGGTGACAATGCAGTGTTCGTTACCACACTGAAGTTAATTATTTTAATATAACGGCACATGCGGCAATATTTTATTCCTCTCGTATTACAGCAGTTTCCCTGCACTTTATTAATGAAGGACATGTCACAACTTTTATCCTTTTATGGTTACATTTAATGTTTAATGTCTGTGCTATGAATCATGTTACAGGAGCACCAGCACTACTAATGTTCTCAGTTTAAGGGTAAATAATGCAAATAAATGCCACTTGTCATGCTATTAAGAAACGGAAAACCCCTAGTCCTGGAAACTTTCTTCTGTCTGGGAGAAAAAAGGAACAACTTTACATTTTATTTATTTATTTATTTTTTTTTTAATGTTTTTTTTACCAAATGTTGAAACTGAAGACTCTTGCTGTGAATGCTTAAAAAAACCATCCCACAGATAACACATTTTAAAAATGTTTGTGACGCGTTCCGCCATACAACTGTGTAATTTGTAACTATACAAATGATAACGTATTAGAAGAATTAAATAGAAAATGAATTCTCACCAGTAAGACTGGTTTAAGAGGAATATGGATCTCAGCATAGGGTCAGTGTTGTGTTTAACCATGGACACAAGATGGCAGTCCCTAACATACACACCACTACTTAGGAGCATTGTTTATTATCTTACTGACCTTAATCCTATAGTACTCTCCAGTATACAAACTCGGCCACATAATCTATGATGATGAGACTTTGGCTGAAGGTTTCGACCAACAGAAACAACCAGAGGGGGGAAATAGTCTCTTGCAGCCTCTCCAACCAGCTTCAGCTACAGCTTTGCTATTGCATTGGTGCTTTTGGACTGTCGAAAACAATGTTGAAATTATAAGAAAATTAATTATGGTCTCACGTATACTCTGAAAAATAGCTAAACCAAGTTGCTACATGAATATATACACATGCATATTATGTGTGCATGCATACACCCTTTTCCTCTCTTAACTTTTGTTATTTTAGTTTTTAATCCCCACTTCTGAGATTCATTTTATTCCCTTACTTTTCCTCTTGAGCTATACGGCTAAAACAGAGTAAGAGATGTTTATAACCTTACAGGAAGCATGCACTTGTCTCGGTGTTCACTGGTTCAGTGGTTATCATCCAGATCACTTCAAATGTTCACTCCTGCCTTGAAATGCTGGGTTACATCTTAAATAAACTGTATGGCCAATGGTGTGTGGATATCTGCACATCACACCCATATGTAGGCCTATCTCAAACTGTTGTAACAAGATTGGAAGCACACAATTGGATAGAATGTGTTTGTATGCTGTAGCATTACAATTTCCTTTAACTGGACAGAACCTGTTCCAACATGACAACGCCCCTGTGTGCAAAGTGAGATCCATGAAGACATGATTTGCGAAGGTTGGAGTGGTAGAACTCGAGTGTCCTGCACAGAGCCCGGACGTCAACCCCATTGGACACATTTGGGATGAACTGGAACGCCGATTGAGCTCCAAGCCTCCTCACCTGACCTCACTAATGCTCTTGCGGCTGAATGGGCAAATCCCCACACAAAAAAACTAGTAGAAAGTGGAAAGTAGCAAACGGGGGACTCCGTCTGTTAATGCTCATGGTTCTAGAATGGACACACATGGAAGTGATGGTCAGGTGTCCACTTACTTTAGGATATACATCGTACCTCAGCGAAGTCTGAGATACTGAGGAATTCGAGCTGAGTGTGATTTCACGTAGTTCAGTTTAGCTTTAAGCACTTCAGCTTCTAAACAGTACTGAACGCAACATGAACACAATTCTGGTCCGGAATTCCTGTTGACCCTGCATTGTTCTTTTGTCAGCCGGAATGGAAATTCTCTGAACTTGCTAAGCTTCAAGGAAGTGCTGGTGTATTCACTTTGTTCTTGAATCTATGTGAACTATCTAAGGAATGCATTTGCAAATCTTCCATCGTGGCCTACTCCGAAACGGACATGCTTGTCATATGAGGACTTGTAAATGTTAACGCTGACTCAAGTGTCTTGACAAATGCCGAAAGGAAATTCTTGATACCCTCACCCTGAGATGTTTGTGTGCGTTAGACTTAGAAAGGTCTGCTGTAAGCAGTCCCTGAACCACGGCAGATTATCAGTGACACAGAATCAATTCTTATCAAGGGCAGCGCTCGGGAAAGCTTGATCAGGTGCAATTTAGGCAGAAAGTCTGGGCTGATTCATGGTTCTGCTTTGAGTGAATGTGAGAACCGTCACACCACCCTATTACCGATTATTTTCCTTTAATGGCAAAGCACATCATGTTTTATTCCTTACCTAGCATAATAGATAACTTCTGAAATGGTGCTTTGCAATGCCCTTAAGGTTGTTTTCAGTTCCTGCTTGTTTCAGGGGAAATGACATGTCTTGTCATTGACTTGCCATGCAAGAACGTTGTAAATTTTGGCCCTGCAGCACCGTAGCTATTTTAGCAGTAAAGTTCTCGATCGATGCTCTTGCTGCAAGGTAAAGTTCCACTGGTCGGAATTTCTCCTGCTGCTTTTCTAGTCAGTCACGCCTTCAGAAAGCAGATTGAGATAAGTGTGGTGGTTCCACTGGCAACCGTTCATCTAATTGCTCTCTCACTTCCACATGATTTTACATGTTGATCATGAGTTCCTCTTTTCTTTCACATCACTTCCATTCCATGACTCTGTTTACAAGTTAAACCTGATCACATCTGTCCATGATCTCCATGGTCCTAGATCTCTACGGGCTTTTACATGTTTGTTTGTTTTTTGTTTTTTTTTACAAACTTTTTTTAAATCCTTGCTCTGTTACAAAGCTTTGCATCTTCCATCGAAGCCTCTGAGATCATAAAGGTGTCTATTTATTTAGGGTAAATATATGCTATACTTTGATTATGTACATATGGAGCAGCAAAGTTTTTGTCCATCGAGTCATTCACACTGAGAGTCCGTCTCTGTGAATAAACCAACCAGACAGCCAGGCAGCCAAACAAAAACCCAAACCAATACACAAAATAGTCCATTAAGATTTGGTGGATTGTGTATGAAAGGGATGTAGTTCACTTTCTGGAGTTTTCTGCACTTCAACATCAGTGTCATTCTTTTCTTTCCCATTCAATATCAAGTCAAATCTTGTTCCTGTTGAAAAGTGAATGGAACATATTATTTCAGGTTTACCATTGATGAGAGGAAACCAGGAACTGCCTATAGGGCTGATGGCTGACAGGTGTACAATGGCTCCGGGGAAGCTGATGTAACCCCTCAGATGAATCAGCTGACGATGAGTCCAGACAGATAGGCCATGAGTGTAGACACTTAGTGAGCACCCTGAGGAGATAAGCTGTGGTTGAGACACACTGATTATGTCAAAGAGGTGGGGCAGTATGAGCAAATCCTTTTGGTCATTCATTACTGTTATACCGAGCCAACTGATGTGTCACCAGTACGCTGGAAAAAGACAATGCACCAGTTCTTAAAGCTTGGTAAATATGACCGTGCTGCTGAATACTGTTTATTTGTCACACTGAAGCACTATCTGTATGATCATCCTAGTGGCTAAATCTCAGCTCTCAGTTTGTCCACATACTTGCTTTAAAAAGATACTCACGTTGAGGTCTTGCGTGAACCTGTTGCTTTGTTGAAATGTCAAAGCAAAAGGCTGCAAATAGTTGTTGTATGACAATGGGTGTGGTGCACTGGAGTGGACGTGGTGTTTGCAGAGAGCTGTGATGCAATGCTGAATCGTCTGAGTGACTAACGCCGATCATGTCCTAGCTGAAAACGTCCCAAAAAATGCATTACAACACTACACTCTCAAAAAGGTGAATTAAACTGCACCCTTCATGTTACAAAGACCTATCATTGGGGTGGTACACGTCCTTTTTAACCTTGAATAGCGGGCCTAGAGTCTAGCGGAGTTTGATGGTTTCACTGATCAAATTCAACTTACCAGGACTAGGTTTAGCAGGTGTGTGAGGGCAAAGAAATGACCAAACTGTACTGGATTCTCAACTGCTCCATAGGTATAGCATACTTTAAAACCGGTTTAAGATTCAGACTTTAGAACTGCTGTTGTACATTTGTACCTTGGAGGGTTCCTTGGTTTGTAACTCTGGAGGAACCCCACAACAGGTTCCAAAAGGAATCCCCTAGAAAACTAGAACGGTTGTCAATCCAGAAGATTTCTAAGAAACCCTTTTCCCTAAGGTTGTTAGCACCATTGCACTGGACACGGTGGGTACAATCACACCATTTTCTACAACTTATACATTCCTTTTGACAATGTAGCTCAGGTTGCTATTTGTGTGACATTTCACATGTTCTCTCTGTGGCAATGTGGGATTCCTCTGGTTCTCCAGTTTCCTTCCACTTTCCAAAAACATGCAGGTAAGTGGCCTATGCTACATTTTAGAAGAGAAAGAAGAAGAAGCCTTTATTTGTCACATACACAATACAGCTGAATTATCAACATCTCAACTCCCAATCATCTGATCACTATCCCAGAGCATCACTCAGGCACCAATGACCCCAGGTGGAAATATGTGTGGTGCCCAGTGGAGATGGACTGGCATCCCAGTCAGGCTGTATTCGTACCTTGCTCCTGGGATCGGCTCCGGACCCACCGCAAACGTTGACTATATGACAAAGTGGTTACTGAAAATGATAATCATGATGATGATAATAATACTTGTATATAGACTAGTCTTGGAGATTTGGCTTCATCCCTGCTTTAATAGAAACTCCTCATTTCAATTTAGACATCTTTATTGAGACAAATGGTTTGCTGAGAAATCAAATCTGGGTCTGAAATAAAGGGGTGAAATACCAAAACGGTGCACACGAACATTCACAATTAAGAACAGCTAGGCCAGGTGTGTTTCACAGGGCCTGAGGTAAAGTGCTCATTAGCCAGATGCAATGATTGCGACTGGGATAGTGGCGTCATTGTGGTTTACAGTGCGCATGCGCGTGCGCCTCCATAAGGGATGGAGGAGGCGGGGGGGCGGAAGAAACGAGCCTAGGCTGCAGGATAGGGAAGAGTTCAGACGCTGCTCGGCAGAGCAACACGCATACACGTACACAGCCGCTGAAAGCAAGACGACTGGAAGATTGTAAGAGTTTCACCGACAGCCACGCAACATGCCCGCGACGGAGAAAGACCTGGCCGAGGACGCGCCGTGGAAGAAGATCCAGCAGAACACGTTCACGCGCTGGTGTAACGAGCACCTGAAGTGCGTGAACAAGCGGATAGCCGACCTGCAGATGGACCTGAACGACGGGCTGCGGCTCATCGCCCTGCTCGAGGTGCTCAGCCAGAAGAAAATGTACCGGAAGTACCACGCCAGGCCCACCTTTCGCCAAATGAAGCTCGAGAACGTCTCCGTGGCGCTCGAGTTCCTGGACCGCGAGAACATTCGTCTCGTCTCCATAGGTAACCTTATTGCTTTTAAAGCGCGCGCCCCCCTTTTATTATTATTATTATTATTATTATTATTTATTTATTTATTTATTTATTTATTTTTACACCTGACCATGCATCTCTGAATGACACCAAAACATAGTTCTGTTCAGTTTGGAGCCACCTATTTACCTGAAATGAAGATTTAGGATCCACAATAGTTGAATGCACCTGTTACTGTTTTGCTCCTGCATTCCTCACACACCTCAGCCCTGAGAGTGCAACACCTTTTCAACAAAGTAACACACACTGGCACCAAGTCAAGTCAAGACACGACTAATTCGAAGAGTTTGACATATCAGCATTTATAAGAAAATGCTCGTCAACATGGACACACCTAGTCACACCTAGACTTTACATAGGCGTGCCACGATTTCTAAATATTAAAAAGCGACATCTGACGTAAATGAGTAAAAGTCTAAATAAAATGGTTGAAATTGAAAAGAAATACTTTTATAAACACAGACCCCTCCCTGCCCACACCTAGTCTGTTTATATGAACAGGCACACCTCCTTCCCAATACCTAGTCTGTTTTGTTAAGGATTAAAATGCCACACATTTTTAGTCCCCATGTTTAACTTAACGCAGAATTTGACAGAAAAATGCAAAAAATGAAGTTGAGGCAATGTGCAACTGATTAAAAGTGGTCGATTTATTAACGTTTAAAAGAAAAATGCTTCTAGAAACATGGACACCTCCCTGCCCACACCTAGTCGGTTTTATATAGGAGGTTAAAATGTTGCACATTTCAAGAATTCGCCTTTAAAACACAATTTGACCTTCAGTTGTTAATAAAATTGAATATTAGTGTTGGAAATATCCAAATTGAAATTCCCAGGTGAAATTGAAATGTACACTTCCTTTCTAATACTTTGTCTATTTATGTTGAGGATAAAAAAAATCCTGCAAATTTTAGTCCTTTGTGTAACTTTGAAACATGTAATTTGATAGAGGAGAAAAAAAAGGCAAAATTTAGTCAAGGTGTTTTTGAAATTTAAAAATGAAAGCATAATCTGGTTCCCTTGCTCTTCCTACAAAATGGGTGTTTTAAAGGAGAATGAATTGTCACAATGTTTAACTTTCAATTTGTTTGTAGGAGAACATTTGAAAGAACCAGGTTTTTGAACCAAACTGAACAAAATTTTACAGAAGATGAGTCAAGTCTCTGGCTCGTGGTGACTGGGATATCGATTCAACAGAACTTTTAACAGGAACAGATTCCTGTTTATATGGGAGATAAAAACTTGCCAAATTTCAACTTGTAAGATTTTACCCAAGAATATCTGTAAGAAATAAAATGCACTTGCTGTAGAATTTGTGAACCAAAGTTACTCGGAGTTCAAAAACATGAGTCGATCGAGTTGAAAGAAAAAAAATACCACAATTTCTTTATTTTTTGCTAATGTTGGTGAATTTCTACCATCTAAGTTATTCACTCCTATTGAAATCATTAACTGCAGCCCATCGCAGAAAATAATCCATATGTTCAGTTTCCTTACACGGATAAAGCATTTTATTATTTTATTTCCTCTTGCTGATTTTCAGCCCAACCTTTGCTACTTTCTCAGCAATGCAGACTTTTATTATTAGTTTTAGACTTACTTTTATGCAGAATTAATGAAACCTTTGGTGTAATCAGTCAGTGCTTCGTCCTGTGAGATCTTATTGACCTCTTATTGGATGGCTATTCTGGTATTGCAGTATACCATGCTAAACAATACATTGCAGATTTTCTTATCATGCGGTTTAATGCAACAATGCAGCTATATTGCCACATCCCCATCACCAATATGATCTCCTGAAGTATGTCAGCGCTGAGATCAGGGGGAAAAAATGTTCAGATAGCCTGTATTGATATGATGAGTCACTGAAGACTAAGAAGGTCAAAATCTAATTTAAAAAAAAAAAAAAAGGTTAAGTTTTTTTTATCCAGAAAAAATTTCAAATTCATGCCTTGTTTGAAAACCCTGACCCTGGTTTATAGCTTGTGTTTATCTAAGTAAGTTTAGCCTAACCAGGTATCATCAGCGTGATGAGTTTGGTTTGTTCGTGTACAAAGTAAACACGGGTTAACTTTGTCATGCCGTCATGTACTGAATTCATTTATCATGGGAATGTTTTGGGCTTGGAAGGCTGAATTGCTTTTACAGTTTATTGGGAGAAAATGCTGAAGGAAAATAATCCATTTGGGCAGCGTGCTTTGTGCTCGGCATGGGCACGAACACGCTTCTGTCTTGTTGAATTGAAAGCTTTGTGAGCTCCCAGAGCCCTTTTTTTTCTTTCTTTAAGCCCTGCCAGCATTGTACCTGTGCGAGCTTGAAATTTCTCCAGTTACTTGTTCAGATGGCAACCTGCTTTGTCATCATGGCAGCTGTTCTGCTACTTGTGTTTAAATTAATCCTGAATAGATAAACTCTGTTGTTTGCCTGGTTTGTATCAGTAGCATTCCTTGGCAGCATAACTCCTCTTATTTTTTTTTATTTTTAATTTTTTTTTTAAAAAGCTGCTTAATAACTTTATTTCTGTGCATTTGGTTTCAGATCATACGTCAGATTTATATTGGTTAATGTTTAGTTCCTCAACAGCACCTTCTGTCGTCCTGTATTGCACCTCTATTCAGCTTAGTTTATACCACTTTTATCATACCACCTGTTTACTCAGGAAGTACATGAATGTCCATCCATGTTAGAATTTACACAGTTGTATCCTGAATGATGGCGCCTTCCTGTTCAGGAGATGCCTACATGTTTACACTGGCTCTATAGGCTAAATATAGATTGATGTTTGGAAAGAGTCACTGTTGACAAATGATCGGTAGCCAGTGGACCCGTTTTTTAGTGGCCACATTTTCATGTTCAAACTATTTAAACATCAAGGATCAGAATCCAAATTGAGGTTTGTGGCTTAATCACGCGTGGTCTTCCCGATGTAAACACGGATGGTGTGTTTTGTAGAGTCAATGGATTATCGTGAATCAAGTCGGGTAAGGGTAGATCAAAGCAGGTACAAGTCCCCGAAAGACCTATTTTTTTTTTCCCTTGATGGCTCATGGAAGACGAAGTACTTGATTTGTTTAAAATGGCTTCTAGATTGTGTTTATTACTCATCACATTGTGTGATCTCAATACAAGATTGCCTGATCGTGATAACATGTTCTCCATGTCAGATTATATGTTGAAGATCCTCTAACGATAGACCTGTGATGAAAGAAAATGACTACGTTCCGCCTGCGTCGACCATCGGCGTGATCCGTTCTCGTGCAGAAAACAAACGTTTTTCCAGTGTGAGCTTGAGGTAACGAGGATAATTTTGTTGGTTTTGTTTAGAGTTCACCATTGCAACTATTCTATTTGTAGCGGTCCAGTAAGTTTTACGTAATCTGATGCCGTCCACCTATTGGTGGCTTTAAGACAAGCGTTCAAAATGAAGAACTAAACGTTTCTAGAACCTTGGCAGCGGTCTTTGGTTAACTTGAGACAAATGAATTGTTTGACGATACGTGGGTTTCGTCTTTGCGAGGAAGCTGGTTGTCCTTGTGGGAGCTATGCTAATCCAACAGTAATGACGGACTAAAAGATTGACGCAGACAAGCGAATAACGTTGTCGGGAGGCTTTTCAAGCGTTGACGAGTCGACTGCTCTGGATTAAAGTGTAAGAAGATGGTTTTCACTTCGTGACTAAAGGAGTATTTAGCCGAGGAATTCTGTTATGTGATTACGAAGGCACGCGTTTGATTGACCACAAAGCATACAGTGACCAATGATGCATTGTTCTGCATTTTCCACATCTTCATGGTCTCGTTTCACCATGTCCTTATGTAATTGTGGCTTGAATATTTAATCAGTCCTCTTCCAATATAATCATAGTGTGGACTCGAAGTCTCGAAATAGCCCTAGCGGTCCCCTTGATTTTCTGAGGTTGCCTACTGTTGGGAGCAGAAATCGCAATTTCCTAACCCTTCATTCAAGTGCATGAATCACTTAAAGAACTGGGCACGATCCATTGTTTTCACGATCGTGTAATAATCCGAAGGTGCTGTTGCTTGGAGGATTATATGGCCGTATGACATCACTTAGCACTAAGTGCCTTTCCATCTGGTTTTTTTTTTTTTTTTTTTTCCTGACACGGTCACTTGAAGTTCAGCCCTCGGTCCTCGTTCAAAAGCCACAGCCCACACGGCGGTTTGCTTTACTGTTTTTATAGCACGATCAACTCTTCAATAAAGTACGACGCGTTAGGTATCTCTTCGTAGAAAGTCTGTAATCTGCACGGCTAAAAAGAAACCACCGCTGCCCCGGTAGCAGTCCATAAATTCTGCCAGCAGAGCAGAGCGCACGGTGGCTGTCGAGCAAGGAGCCGTGAACCGGCGTCTACCGAAGGCACAGCGGAGACCCGGCCTATCGAATAGAAAAGGAAAACATCTCGGACTTGCAGCTCTGCAGTGGCTTGTTCAAGAGCCTGACCTTGGAAACCGTTGAAAGCTTGCCGCCTCCTCGCATCCTCTGAGCTCAGCCTAAACAAATATGTTTCTCTAAAAGCGCGGTCATGCCCGTGGAATTCAGTGGTGTTTTAGGGCCTTTAATCACGATGACGACCGCAAGCCGCTGCAGGCCTCCCTTGCAGATCCAACTCCAGCAGGAGTTCAATAAATCAGACCATGCTAAAGTCTAATCTCCAGAGAATAAGCCCGGAGAGGAGGACCGGAGGTTCTGTGATTACTGCTGCTTTCTTGGTTTGAAGGTTGCAAGTTCACAGGAGTTTGAGCTTTTCTTGGGTGGTCACTTGGAGGAGCTGCTGTGTGTACGCCGTCATTTTATAGATGTGCTTTTTTTTTGTAGGTGAGAGTGAGGGGCTGAACGGAGCCATTCTTGCTGTCAGATTGTATAGAAAGCCAGCAGCTTAGGGCTTAAAGCTGCCTTTTGGTAAAGCAATGTCATGGAGATTCTGTTAAATCGAGTGCAACATGAGACAAATACGATGGTTAGAAGGTCATTTAGCTGACTGTGCTACATTTAATGGTATATTATTGTTCTTTTATATGAGCCACTTTTTCATCTGGAGTACGTTTCCTGGAAAAACAGTACACACAGTATGTGACGAAGCAATTGAATGAAATGTACAACTGATGATGATTATAATACTATTTTTTTTTTTTAAATTTTTTTTATAAATTTTATTTATTTTATTTATTTTTTTTATATATAACCCCCCCTCTCTTGAAGTTTTAGGCGGAGAACCCAACCGAGAAACCGTCATGTGCAAAGTTCTCTCTCATTCCTGAAGACGTTCCCATGTAGGAAAGCTTTACCTCGGACAGTTCCACAACGCTGACACTGGAGACTCCGTCCATAAAGGGGGCCACAAAATGAGTCCAGTTGGTCAAAAAATAAAAAGGTGTTTTATTGGATATTTGAAATTTTTCAAAAGGATTTCAAAGTCTTTTAAATAAGAGGTCATTCGTTACATTTGGTGCAGGCAATCCAGAGAAGTTAGGGAAAATGTTTGTCATCTTAACAGAAAATCAGGTTTGGAGAAAATCAGCTGTGAACTTTGACGTGTAAATTGAAATTAATGCGTAGCAGCCAGATAGCGGTCATATTTATAAGTAGTTTTACGGTATAGTATTTTGTTGGCGGTACATTAATTAAGGAATGTATTTGGGGAAAAATTAGGAAAAAAAAAATGTAGGTTATTTTCTGATGCGCGCTCATTGCAAATCTTTTTTTTTTTTTTTTTGGGTGTTGCCCCAAGTGTTAACATCTCACAGAAAACTTTAAATACATTTTTCTTAGTTAAATAACATCTGGTTTTAATGATTAGGTGTAGCGTCTGTCACACGAGTCTCTCTCTTCAAAGCCTTTGCGGTGTGATTTCCTCCCTGCACTGATTTCTGAACTGCGGTTTATAGAAAATAAATTTAATCAACACTTCTGACTAATCAGATTCAACATTCCAAAAGCACTGTGGTACAAGATGAAATAAAACACAAGCTCAAGAGCTATGATCAGGCCAAGGTAAACAATGACGTGTATTTATCTTTTTCTAAGACCCCCCTCGGACCCTGAATAGAAGGACGTTGCGTTAGGCTCCTGCTGATGGCGGTATTATTGGCTTTGCTTACTAAACATGACATCTGGGGTTCTCGTTCAGTTCCATGTCTCCACGGGTTGTCATTCCTCCTCCATGGTGCTGTCAGTGGACTTGGCGGGCTTTTGTCCAAACTGTGACTGATGAAGTGGTTTTGTGAGTTCCTCACGATTCCTTGAAACGTCCAGCCAGAACTCAAGAGTGGGGTTGCAGTTCTTGTCCAGTTGCGGTTGGATACGACGTGCCGTGGTGTCTCCGTGATGAGTGGACAGATGTGAGGACGGACTGCTCGATAAGTGATTTCCCTCCATGCTTCAGTATTGTACTGCTGTCCTCCTTCACTTCCATTCAGTTTACTCCCATCTCCACTGCTTCAGAGGGCCTGATCGCTCCGAGTTCTTTAACTCCTTACTTCCAGGCTTCCGCAGAGACCGGCTGTCTCCGAATGAGTTATTCTCCAAATGTCCAGTGGGGCAGATGGAGTCTAGCTCGCATTAATGAGACTCTCGTGATATCCACTGACATTACTTGAGTTATAGAAGATCACCATTTAACTCTTGAATTTATGCTTTTTAAATGGGATGCGAGAACCGCATTTTCTTCCTGTAATTGAACGGGGAAAGAGTAGAACATCCCTCCCACTCAGAGCTTGGCCGATTTTGCTTACTTGGCTCTTGCCCTTGGATAGCTGTGGCATCCTCAGGATCTGAAATCTCCTGATGAAAGTGTGAACACTCGTGTTTTTTTTTTGTTTTTTTTTTAATGGAAAGCATTACATAACTCTTGATGTGAATTTTCAAGCATGTCCCATGACCTGAAAAGAAAAACGCTTCAATTTGGCAATTTTTTATTTAAACCACTCAATCCCATTGAAGTGACGTGCCAAATTTGTAACAGGCAAGTCATCACAAAAGGTACGAAGACTGACCTGCCTAATAAACGGATCTCTCGCAGGACTGCTCTACTTGCGCTTCCTGTTAGGGAGTTGTTCTACACAATCCAACTACTACGCTGTTCTCGAAGTCTTTACCGTGTAAACCTACTGCCCTTTAACAGGTTTTGGCTTTTATTTGTGTGTCATTTCTGGGCGATCTCTTGTGTAGAAATGGATGATCAAGAACCGTAAATCACGAACAAGGAAACCTCACAAAAGCCTGGCCTTATTAGTATTAAGTGATGACGTTGCGTGTTTGGTAACGCTGGGTAAGAAATTATTCTGTTTTTTCCACTAGGATGACCTTCATACACCATCCAAGTGCCTGATCAAACGCGTTCGAGAGCATGCTATAATTCTGCTGGTATGCTGACTGGGCAGAAGTGAAATAATTTTTGTTTTTTTTCACCACATGTCTGCCTCATGGCCAGTTTCAGGAAGTTGTGTAGGAGCTGAAGCTCTCTTGAGGACAGGGATATGATTAAGATACCCAGAATTACAGCCGTATGTTTTATTTTACGTCTATTCTGAGATTCTGTCGGTCGTCTACATGGATTTAGTTCTTTATTTATGAAAGGATATAAATATATCTTTTACATAGACGGTTCTGCAAAAGCAGGTTTGGGCTGTGTAGGATTTTATAAAATTTATTTATTTATTTTAAAAGCACCGTTGCGTGACTGATTCATGTGAACATGTTTGGTGCTGGGGACCTTCCTTGTGAGCACACTTGAGAAATGTATTGTACTTGGCACAATATAGCTCTGAATTTGATGAATCGGTAACAATAGTTTTAAAATTCACTATAAAATACTTTTATTGAGCCGACTTGGACGTTGTTTTGCTACAGGAGGAGCTTTTGGTTTGAATTGTTTATTAAAACCAATTTGGGCCACAGGACGTTGAGGGGAGCTATTTTTAGTTTGCTCATCTGAATTGAAAGGTTATTCTCTTAAATGCGTCAAACTTTAGACAAAGTCTGAGACTTCAGTTAACGAGAACAATCGTGGGTCAAATTTGGCGTGTTAAAAGCGGGAAAACGAATCTCTGCAGGCCGGGGACGCTCCAAGGCTAAACTTTGACGCTCCTCGCTTGACTGGTGAGCTCGGTTTATCAGTTCTCCGCAACGTACTGGGTGGGAACCTGTACTTCTGTATGTTCTGTAGGTGGAAGAAAAATTTCCGGTCCGTTAGAGTGCTCGTTATCATAACACATCAATGTGCTAAATGGAGCGTTTAATTCGTCTCGTGCTGAGAGTTTGACGTTTGTGTCCTTTTTTTTTTTTTTTTTTTTTTTTTTTTTTTTTTTTTGGCATGACATTCTCTGACTTAAACTTTTAAAAAATAAACCAAAAAAAAAACCCGCACCGCATAGGATATTTTAAGAATTTTGCAATTTACGGCTCTACTGTTTTGTACCGAAAACAACCCATCACTTAAAACCCGTCTTGCTGGCTCTTCATGTGTCTGCTGGCGATACTCGTGCACCATTGTTTGTTCTATGATGGGCGCGCACACGCACAGGAAACAGTGTCTGTCTTTATCTCCCCTCCTACGAGGCTGTGTTTAAAGTGAAACGTCTGCTATGTACAGTCTTCATGACGCTCTGGAATTCTCATTAAAGGAAACTCCTGCATTAAAAGGCCACAAGCTGCTCCCCCCCCCCCCCCCATTTTTTTAATTTTTTATTTTTTTTAAACTTGACTTCCTCTGTATGCATCTCCAGGGTGACCTCAATGGCTTCAAAACCAACTTGTTCCATTCAGCCCATGGTCATACGCTGATGTACGAGACCTGCTCTGTTTTTAATACACAGATATTTGAGTAATTTATGGTCCATGTGTTCTGCATCAGAAGAACCCTTCAGACGTCCTTCACTCGGGATCCGTTTTCGCATCCTCGATGGCTGTTATGATCCATTCTTCTCCCTGTCTGAATGAGCGCAGCGTGAGTGGAAAAGCTGATTGGCTGTAACCCCGCCGCAGGACGCACCATGCAGGGCAGGGATGTAGGAAGGATGTTCATCCTTGGGGAAACCTGGGAACGTGGAAATGCCTGCGCGGACTCGCTAAATAGACCTGTGTGAGAATTCACGGACGTATTGGCACGCTGGGATGGAAAGTGCGAGAAACTGGAAAATAAGTGATGCCTTTCATTTCTTTGTAACCCAAACCTATGTGGCTTTTGCCAGCGTTGTTCACAGCGTGCTTTGACCTCAGACTGAAACAGAAACCTTGATTATTTTTTTTTCTACCTCACAATGTTGGAATGCCAGTTTGCTACCTGTACTAAATGAGGGCATGTCACTTAATTATATTTACTGTTTACTAGACATGCCTAGATGCCCCCCCTCCGAGCATCCACAAGTATCGATACTGATACTGACTTTCCTTGACCTTGAGCTCTTTTGAATGACCCCAAATCACCGATGCGGCTCTGCGCAGCCTCGCTCGCGCTATAATTACAGTATTTATTAACTGTACTAATGAAAGCCGTAATCAGATTACTGAAGTGCAGGAAGATGCTGTTTATCCTCTTGATATTTTCAGAACGGAGATTAAGCAGTCGTCTTGGATTCGCTTTAATACTCCACCTTGAAATAGGTTGGTGGTGTTTCCTGCTGTGTTTTAGTGCTACAACATGCACGAGGCTTACGTCACGTAGTGTCACGCGATATCTAAACATGTGTATATGAGCACAGTATCGGTCAGATACCCGATACCAGTACGCATCCCTAGTGTAAACTGGAAACTGCTTGTTTTGCCCCAGTCCCGTCACTCCACACCCAATGCCTCCGCTTTCACTGTTTTATATTTAGCTCCCAATAACCCGCTCACGTTCTTGGCTCTTTATGCCAGGATCTGACTACACAATACATTTGTCTTTTATGTCATATTAGTGCCATAACTTTTTACTGTGTCTTGGTCGGGAAACTTGGCAACATGACAAGTTTGACCCTGATGAATCCTTATTCGTGTCCTTGCGTGTTGTTGGAGTGGAGAGTTAAATTGTCCTTCACGGCTACAGAAGGAACGTCCAGGAACACGTAGGAGTGAGAAAATATTTTCTTAGGGTGTCCTGGCCTGTTACGTGGCTGTTCTCCGATTATGTCGCAATACAAGGCCCGTTCGTTGTTAATATTTGGACCTGACGCTGGAAGTGTTGAAGTGTTGTGCAGAGAACTGACTTGGCATGCTCTTAAAAGGTCGCTGTTGCACTCGATTTCAAAACAAATTTTCTCTACGGCTTGGTTTGAAAGTGCCACGTGTGCCCCACTAACCCTAACAGCACTTCACATTGGAAGTGTTCAGCCAGAGTCACAATTTTACCTTTCAGTCATCTGCTGCCTTTTGCATTTGAGTTTCCGAACCTCTTCCATTACCTAAAGCTGACTACATATGCCAGATTTGGCAGGCAGAAAGTGTTTTTCCCTGTGTGTGCGCGTGTGCGAACCCAACTAATAGAGTAGCGTTCCAAGGTCAGCACAGGAAACGCGTACCCCGTCGGCATGGGAACCAAAGGCCCCTTGGCGTCGTTTGGAGCGCAGCGCTGACCTTAGAAAAGCCGCAGGCACCGGAAACTCCTGCCCTCAATCTCTGACATCACAGGTGAGCTAATATTTAGGCATCCTCAGACCCACAGCATGCCGGGTAATTTATGGGAGAGCTAGTTTATAGTTAATTTATGACCCTTAAAAGCTGATCTTTTTTCCGAAAGGTTCCTCCCCGGTCGCTCGGACGGTAAATAAAATCTATAATGCTTCAGCGTTGCGGATGACTTGCAGACGTTGTCTCGCGTCTGAAGGTTTAAGCGTTGCGACATCCAGCATTCTTTCACCAACTCGGAAAAAGCTGTAGGTCATGGTGCTCTTTAGACCCGTGCGGTGCGTCGGTGTAAGATTAAAGTTAATGTTTTACCTTCTCATGACATGCCATCTGTTTTAAGCCTGTGCTTGAAAGCGTGGCTGATGATCTCATCCCCTGCCTAGTGCTTACACAACTGTACCGCGCTCCCTGAACGTGTGTTTAAGCTGCAGGGTGCAAATGTTTCAAATGTTTTTGCTCTAAAGGCCTCCGATAATCAAAAGCATATCCGGCTTGTCCGCACACCTGAGCGTTCTCGGGGGTTTCATGACTTGCAAGCCCGTGTAGACTGGAAACCGGCGCCGGTTAAGGCCTCCGATATTTTCGTGGCCTTTTCAGATATTTTTGTGGAAGTTCAAATGGACGGTGGTGGGATATGAAAGGGGCTTTAGGGTGGTGGATTTGAGGAGGACTATCGAGTGAAGAATGGCTGCAAAGCGTAAAGACTCCACCCTTGGTTTGACGCCAGTGCTTATTCAGAAACCGTAGCAAAGCTAGTATTGCCCACTGAAAGGTACTATTGGCTGTTTGAATTACGGCTCAGACATGTCTGACAGATTAAGGAGCGTAGGGGAATTTTATGGGAACAAGTAAAATGTGCAAACAAAGAAACCCTTAGAAACATGATCTCTTTATTTGGCACGTTTGAGGAGATGGTAATCGTCTCTTGCTGTATACGTTTCGGCTTTATTTGTCATAAGGCTGTAACTTTTGAGATTTGCAAGGAGTTATACGTTGATTCCCTGCTCCCGTGTTATTTATTTTGGCCACTGCAGGCAGGATGACATCAGATGTATGAAGGGTCCTCAAAGCCTTTTTTAATTCATCAAGAAGGCAAGTTTAGACATTGGAGTTCAACAAAAGATCACATCTTTTTGGGGGGTTTTTTCTCCTGAAGTTTCTCTCATTGCAGAATGAGACTTGGCATTTCGGCTGGTCGTTAGTTTGATATATTAACTAGGCAGCGTTGGTTGACTTTCACGTACTGTACCTGTTCTGTATTCACGTTCAGATTTAACATTAAACATTCTGCAGCTGGCTAGCTTCAGTTCGGTGTTGCAGGTTACATTTCTCTTGAAAAAAATGGTGCATTTGAGATCGAATCGTCGTTCATGGTCGACCGATGTGAGGACTAACCATTTTGAGAACTAAAATTACAATCTTGAACGTCAAGTGAATTTCTGTCTCCGTTTTATCAGTAACACCTGTGCGTACCTGCTCATTCTTTGTCATCCATGCAACTGGTCATGTGGCGGCATTGCAGTGCATAAACTCCGATCAAGAGCTTCAGATAGTGTTCACACCAAACCTCAGAATGGAGGGGGGGAATGATGTCCATGATTGTGGCATGGTATTTCAGAGTACTTATCCTTTGTTGGTTTGGCAAAAGCATCTCGGTTGATGAGAGAGGGCAGGAGAGAATGGCAAGACTGGCTTGAGCTGACCGCTCTTTACAGCAGTGCTGAGCTGAAGAGCATCTCTAAATGCACCGCTCTGTGGTTGAACCTTGAAGACCACATCGGTTTCCGCTCGTGTCAGTCAAGAACACGAATACTGGATGCAGAAACTGGGTAGATTCAACTGACCAAGTTTCAGTCAAGTATGATTAAAAAAAAAAAACCCAGCTGAATAAAACAAATTAACATCTGTTCGAGATCTCATGTTAGTAAGACTTGGACAGGTAATAAGGAGAAACAGGAATTTGGACAAAATGGGTTTTTTGGTTCTTTGGTAGAAATCCGGAATATTGGGGTCCAACCCATCAACCCCCCCCCCCCCCCCAATTTTTGCAAAATTGAGTGCAAAAATTTAGAAGAACATAATGACTTCTAGCAACAAGGCCTTTAATAGACGTTGCTTCATTATCAGAAAATGGCGACTATTGAGACCTTAATAATGATTATAAAATAACATGATTAGAAAATATGTTTGGAACTGCATATGATGTGGTCTCCGAACAGTTTTGGGGTTTTTTTTTTTTTTTTTGTTTTGTTTTTTGTTTTTGTTTTTTTTTTTTTCCTTCTCCCCCCGGCAGAATCCTTGAGAATGAACATTTAAATGTATTTAGTGTTGGGAACAGAACGCGGATATGGGCCCAATGTTTTGGTTGATTATACACTCGATTGAGAAGATTCTAATGTATGCATCCGGTATGGTGCAGGAGTCAGAAAATGGTACGCCGTTTCAAAGCTGACGCTGGTCATTTCACCATTACTGCTTGTTTCCCGTTTTTGCTCGGCTGTAGCGCTTTAAGTCACTTTGTCCCTTTTGGAAAATGTCAATCCATCTCCTTACGCAGAGACGTGTTCAAAGAGCTCTTTCTTACGACGTCAGTGAGAACTCTGCAGGTTTCTACCCCGTTGCTGTCCTTTGTCCTCCTCCTCGTACAGGCACAATGCGAGGTTTCGGAGATCACACAATGCTCTACACAGGAATACTGTGTCTGCGTTCGAGACCTGGAAACCTGAGCTGCAGCAAGGTGAAGTGCCCCCCCCCCTGCATGTACTTGTTTTTGAGGAGCATGTTTCGTGAAACTCCTTTTATAGCTTGTTAGTTTTACGTCCAGCTTGTTATCTGTGAATGGCCAAATCTCAGCTCTTTCTAATAAACACAAGGCATGTTATTAAATGAGATGATTGCGTGATTGAATAGTGGCGTTTTAGTGCCAAGTGCAGGAACATTGACTGTCTCGGCTGGTGAGCTGCTTAAAAACGTTGTATTTTAATATAATAGTCAAGTATTTAAGTACCGAAGCTGTGGCGGGGACTAATTAGATTTGTGGTAGAGGGAAATGAAATGATGTAAATGTTAAACGTATAATCGGAGTCTTTAAAACCGTGCTGCGTAGCGCTCTTCCCGGAATTGTCCAATTAAATTACGTTCATTGGAAACAGTTAAATAAACAAAACCGTCCCAGCTGCTGTTACTGCTGTTGCAGGCAGTCGAAAGGGTGATATCAACAAAATCTATTACTTCAAGGCTTTGTTTTTTTTTGTTTTTTTGTTTTATTTTTTGGGGGGGGGAACCGCATGCATCTGGTAATTTATTCCTTGCTGAAACTCGACTCGAGATATCCATTTCTGCTCCCAAAGCACTCTTCGTCCTGTTGTTCCAACCTTTACCTAACACCGTTGACCCAGTTCGTCAGCTTTTTTAGCGCTGTGTGGGGAAGTCCGTACAGTGCAGGAGGGTGGGATTTCTCCAGGATTGTAGATGCTTGTTTAGCCCTGTCGTTATTTCAACCGATCTGTTCTACAATCAGCACGTAATGCCTTGTGTTTATGAAAGCCAATATGTCTGAATGGTTATCATGAGAAATGCAAGCACTCAAGATTGCGTCCAGCGCACATCTCTGGCTCCGCTCCCAGCTCGAGCAGCTGTCCGTGATCCCTGGCTGCTCTCGCTGGAAGTGGTCAAGAACTGGATTTGTCCGTCACCCAGATGCCTTGGGGTGATGAACTAATTATCTAAAGTTCTGTAAATATCTCGTCACGGTGTATATACACGCTGTAATGGAATCTCAAACGCAGTCTAAAATATCTACTAATGGACCGTTTTTATTTTTTAATTCATTTCAACTGGCCTGTAATACACATCCTTGAAATTACTACCAGTTAACAGATGCCTATACTGCACTTGAATTCTCGAGTCCTCATGGTCAAAAGGTGTTCATTTTTTATAATAGCAGCGCCACATAATCTAATTCCAATAATAACAGATGAAGGAAATATCTAATTGTTGAGGTGAAGCTTTTTGTTTCATTGATTAATTAATAAATGGTAATCATTGGCGAATTGCTGTGGTGTAAGTGAAATAAAACGATGTCGCTGACTTGGTTTTCTAGTACAGCACGGTCTCGAGTATTCCTTAATACCCACCAATTATACTCGTCAATAAGCGTGTGCACGTCATGGTAAAAGATTTCGGATGTCAACACGGCGTCTGTGGTACCGATCAGTCTTTTTACTCTTTGATGGAACTGTAATCGAGATGCCATAACCGTGTAAACCATATGGTGACCTCCCGCTGTTTTAAGTGGGAACATCTTCTACACTTCCTTAAGCCGAGTGAGGTCATTGCCTTGGAATAAGTGCGTGCTTTAATAAAAGGATGCTGGGGGTCCGAAAGGAATGCGACCCCAAACAGCCCCTCCAGCACTGATGAAAGGTTTTAGTTTTTCATGAACATGCGTACGTGTGTTCTGTGTGGGCAAAAGCCATGACCGTGCATGAGAGATACACGCCTGGTATCTGGGTTTTGGATGTTTCCACTTCCTCTTGGTGCTCTAATCCTGATCTTGATAGACTTTTGGTGACCCAAAATCAAAAGCCCAATTTGGTTTGGAATTAGTTTTGCAGGTTAAGGTGGGATGACACAATTTTTCATGGAGATACTGGTCTCATCCGTATCCATCAAATCGCGAAGCCGAACATCTGCGATTCATATAGAGCCATGCGCTAAAAGATCATAATTACTACAGACGTCTTCATGACTTCATAGACTGCGTTCTAAACGCTGTTTATCTAACCAACCTGCTCCATGTAAACTTGTGCCACGTTTGTTCGTTTAATCTAATTTGGCACTTTTATCTGCTGCGCGAAAAATCTCATCTTAAAAGTTTCATGATGCAGGTTTACGGTAAGCAGAAGGAAATGCATTAGTATAATAGCTTTTAACTGAAGGCTATTAAACACTCGAGCAGCACTCGGGGCTTCCATATGACAACCGAGCCATTACCTTCACTGCCCAGAACTCAAACATACGCAAACCAGATTCAGATAATGGCATGTAATTGTAATCCACCCAAGTGACTCAGCGACCACCGGCATTGGCCAGTGAAGCACGTTTCTATGAAATGTACCAGCTTGGTCCTCTGGATTGTGTTTTAAATATGATTTTTTTTTTTTTTTTTTTTTTTTTTTTTGCAGCCCAAACAGCCGTTACTCATGAACTAACTGGCTGCTTTTTCATGTTTTCCAATCAGATTTGTCCAGAACTTTTCACTTAACAGTCGTTCCGCTTCGGGCGTTTATTAAAGTAGACTGCATAAATTACAGTACCCTTTTGTTATTAGCGAAATAAATCTCCAAGGGCAAGCTGTATAACTAAGGGTCATTGCTTGCTCTTGAGTGTGTGCCATTTTATTATTTATCTAATGTGTGTTTCTAATACAGGCCATATGTTTTGGTCCCCCCCCCCCCCCCACGTTTTTAATTCATGCCTGCTGAAACGTCTACCTTGAAATCACTGTTATTTTTCTTCCAAGGCGCCCAATTATGAAACTGACAACATTTGGTGAAATCTGCAGTAGTTTTGCGTTTGCTCGAGGGAAGGGAGCCCCTCTGTTTCGCATGACCTGACCGAACTGTTAATGGGGGTTCTGGGATGGGGCGCTTTGTTCTCCTGCAGTTCTTATTGGTTCTTGTCCGAGGGGATGGTGGTGATCTCATGGTGGAGGAATGCCCTCCACTAGGTGAAACCCCACATGCCCACTCCCAGACGACGGCGGCCGCTGAGGTCATCGTTAGGACCACAGACGCTACGAGGCACACAGTCTTCGTCATGCATCAAGACTCTTGGCTGTGTCCCCATCGTTAAATCTGATGCTGATTTAATCCTGTTGCTGGTTTCCTGCAGGAAAAAAGTGACGAGCTGTTTGTAGAACTGAAAATGCATTGTGTACATTTGACCCCATGGCTGTGAGATGGCTTTTTTTTTTTTTTTTTTTTTTTTTTTTTAAAAAAAGATCTTACTTCATTCTTCAGCAGCTTTCAGATTAGAGAGCAGCGCTGTCTCGGAACGCAGAGGTTCAGAAGACGCAAGTATTAGAAGTCCCGTGTATTCAGCTGTCCTCTGTTTCTGTCTAGATCAGCTGTTTAGATCCAAGTCAGTTAATTAATGAGCGTTACCGGCCTGCTCGGCTTATGAAGCATGTTGCGTTGGCTATTGTAACACTTTCCGGAATAACGCCAAATCACTTCATGCGCCCCCAGTCTGCAGGATCGCAGCTGTTGGTTCATTACATCAGCGGTGAGGTAATGTGTGAAACCACAGGAAATAAGCAGAATTAATATGGATGGATTGATTTGTGCTGTTTCTAATTCTGATTAAGGAGCCGAAGTCAAGACCAGGATGGGACGAATCACTAGCCCGGGTTCGCAGGACTAGCAGATTTCATGTCCGAACAATTTTTCTTAATTGCTCAGTAGACAAGTAGGTTTAAGAGCCAGAAAAAACCTACTTTACTGATTCTACAAAATAAGTTTTCGTCTCACATGATGTGCTTCTCAGTGGTGTGATGGACTTGTTTCACATCGCATCACATCACCTGCTGCACTACACGCATCCTGATTTCTACATAACTTGGTCTCCTTTCTCGTTCCCCCACCAACCCGCTCGCCTCTATCGTGCCACAGCTACCGACTGGGGGTGATGGACTTCCTCTGAGACTCATGAAGCACACCGATGCACCTTTTTGAGCTATTGCTCATGCTTGGTCACAGTGCAACGTAACTCACACGGAGGAAAGCGCTATCTGCACTCTTACCGTTGTTGTGACTGATGGGAGATGGAGAATGCCGTCCCGCCCACTTAATGACTGGTTTTGCTCCTGATGGCTGTGGCATCGTCAGGATTCAAGCTCATGAGCTCCCTATGATGGGGTAAATGCTTCCACTTGCACAGTGGTGAAGCCTTATGAATTTGATTTGTCCACCCCTGAAGAGCTTGTTGATGAGAAACGAGCCCAAAACAGCATGATCAAGGCAATGAGTTTTGTGGTTTTTGCTATTTCGTCAAGCTTCTGGCAAAAATCTGTCCTTGTTGATTATTATTAGGAGTTGTGTATTGCAGGAAACATCTGTTTTAGAGAACCCAATGATTGTGGGGTCACCCCTTTTGAAAACGCGCCGTTTCCCTGAGAAGGTTTGGGGAAAAATGTTTTTTCCCCTGAGGGTGGCACGAGTCTCTGCTGCGTTTAGGTGCTTGCTATTGCTGTTTACTTTGGTTGGCTGAAGTGGCAGGAGTACGCCACCTCCATGGCACGGATTCAGCATCTTACCAGCATCGTGGTAGTCACACGACTGGCACATTTCTAGACTTGGTCACAATTCCTAAGTCTTTGTTCTGATCAGCAACATAGGCAACATCTTGGCTCTGATTTAGACTAGAGCAAGGTCGGAAGCACGTTTGTGTATTATCCGGCTAAAACAAAGGAGATCAGTTCACTTGATAAAGTTGGCTGCATTAAAATGCATTTTTAAATTTCATATGACTTTTATAAGGAGTTCACATTTGTTAGCCCGAAACTGCAGTGTCTTTACAAACTCGCCGGGGCATGCGATGATGTATATATATTTTTTTCTTACTCCCTCCTTTGTTTTACGCTTGGCAGTGGTTTCGCTTGCATCCTGTTTATGACTTCCAGGTGCATCCAGGACCACACTTGCACCAGAAGGCACTGATTTGGTCCATTTGGGATGACACACTGAAGCTTCAGCATTTTACTGCAGGGATTTTATGACTTTTATGTCTTCATGTCCTCGTGTTTTCTTTATGTTTCAATGCCAGCATCACTTGCGCCAGAGAATTTGTTGGATTCCGCAGGATCCGTGATTAGATTCAGAAGGTTCTGCGCAGATGTTTGCTCAACTAGCTTTACGTCACAGTTTGAAAGAGTTGTATTAGGAGAACCTGGCTTGGAGAAGTTCTCATAATTGGTCAACAAAAGTAACCGTAACCTTAAACTGGCTTGTAGTCAAAAGGATCGTTAAACTTGTATAGCGTTCAAGGTTTTTATACGTGGTGGAGTCTGTACACCAGTTAACCTTTTTCCCTTTTACGGTTAAAGTGTTAAATCTGGGCAAAATACTGTAAATGTTCTAGGTTAAATAAATCCAAACTCCGAGGCAACTGCTTTCGTTCCCAGGTTTACTACATGCCAGTTGTTGGGCTACAGAGGCAAATTGAAAAAATATTTTTTTCCTATTGTAGACCCCCTATGGTTGATATAAATTCTATAAAACATTTGGAGTTATGGCCAGCGCATGTGCTGCAACGGATGTTTGTTCACTCATAAAAACGTTGTTCATAAATTCCATTAAGGTGGTAAGTCGTATGAGGCAATTACTGGGAACTGAACCGAAATGGACTAAAATAATTTCTACGCTATTTATATACTAACGATAAAGTATGAAAATAAAGCGCTGCGAAGAAAAACCAAACACGCTCCGACACATTCAGACTCCAGAAATCCCCATGAGCACTCCCTACCACGTCTGAACCCATATGACTTCATGCAGTTGCGTCATTTCCACGTCTCTTCTACAAAGCGGTGCTCAGTGCTTTGTCTTCGTGCTAGATTACTGCACAGCTCCAATACTCTTCAAGAACCACGTCAAACACTTAGTTCATAGGCAGCAACTGCCAAAATTGTGCACGAAGTCCTGAAAGCTAAACCACTAATGTCAAATAAGGGATGTGTTCTCTAGTGTTCGTTTCACCCACAGAACAGTGAGTAATTATGTTATGGCTTTTCCTGTAGCACGGAGACCGCCACAGGAATGTCACACCACTGGTTTAATGCTGACAACGCGGCCGTTAGACGCAACAACGGCATGCAGTGACGCCGTTTTAGCAGCAGTGCCTAAACTTGAGCTTTTCTGGAGGTTCCTGTATTTGTTTCTTGATCTTTCTCACTCCGTACAAAAGCATGTCATGACATTTGGGTGGTGATGGGTACCGACGTTCTAGTTCACTAAAACGCATGTGTAGTCCATGCAGTTTTTCAGAAACTCGTATTGTTTTGCACATTTAGGGTCAAGCGTTTGGAGGAAAATGGTTATCTCCGTGTAGCTCTCAATGCTGTCAGGACAGCCATGTTGTACTTTTTATTTGTTTATGGTTGCATTTTAATGTTCTGGAACGATCTGCAAATGCCACACATGTATCATGGTCTTTCTGCTTTGCAAGATGTCTTCTACTTTTGTAGCATATCTGCCTCGAAGTTTCACGTTTTAAGCATTCTGAGATGCTTTTCTCCTCACCATGGTTGCAAAGAGTGGTTATGTGGACTTAGCGTAGCCTTCCTGTCGGCTCAAACCCGTCAGGCCTCCGTCCTCTTTCGACACAAATGGCTTGTTTTGTGGATGAGTTCATCCTTCAGTGCACACACTCATGAACTGACCCGACGTGTTTGGAGCATGAGAGTGAGCCTCGCTGTGTGCTTTTGTGATGAGGACAACAA
>JAQQZX010000016.1:4935444-4961721 GCA_030068355.1 Notoglanidium maculatum | reverse complement strand
AACACCCTGCTTAATATGTTTAACTTCTGAAGGTTCTACATCAACACTGTTAGAGGAGCGGAAAAGACGAACGCGTCCGTGTGAACCGGTGAACTGTTTTCATGCGAGAGGATCGAGATTGTTATAGGTTTTGTTTATCTATGCTTGAACCTCTGAACAGGACAGGAATGTCCTCAGGCGCTTGGTAAGCTTTGTGGGAAAAGCCTGTATTGAAATTACCTGCAGATTCTTCTACAAATGTCTGGTCCTCTCTTAAAATAAAATAAAACCCTTCATTGATTTTCTGCAAACTTCGTATCACAATCCTGCTGTGTACTTTCAGCCTTGGGTAGGAGTCTCAATCTGGCGATAAGAGTTGCTGCTTCACTCCTCCCCTGAACCTGGAGTATCGTTGTTGTGGAGTTTGCTTTGTCACCATAGCAACCAAACACTCTCGAAACTCCCTTCTAATCATGAGTCCTCTTCTAAGTATTATGTGCAGCTTTTTTTTTTTTTTTTTTTTTTTCCTTCTCCCCCTCCTTTTAAAACAGACTGCTCACCTAATTATACTTTTGACAAGCCGAGAGCTGGTATTTCGAGTTTTTTTTTTTTTCCCATCCACAACTTGTCATAGTTTAGTGGTTTCACAGATACTGGCTTTAACCTACGTTGTGTTGTAGATGTGTGCTGATCTCATTGATACCTTTCAGAAATTCCTGCTAGTATTTTATGGGCCTTGAAGGTTCTAAAACTCCTCAACTGCGTATCCGGAGAGGGAGAGACTGTAAGGTTGAGAGCGAGAGAGAGAGTGTAATGTAATGTAGTGGAGTTGTTGCTGTTGTATGAACGTCTCGGTGAAATAGCTTTCCAGATGGATTTCGTGTCCCCGTTATTAAATGATGGCTTGGCTTTAGCGCTCTTGTTTTTTCCCTTGTGCGAGCTCCAGACCATAAATTTGCTTTGGCAAGGCATATGGATTATAGCACATCACTTATTATCTTGTATGCCTATGGAAACACAATCGGTGTAACACCATTCCATCATGTCTTGCACAATCGTATTATGAAAGAGCAGGTTCTTGTGCGAGCACGGAGAATATTGACAACTTTATTGCGCACATTCTTGAGGATTTTGTACTTTTCGTTGATTACTGTGATTAGCTATCTGAAAAGAAAAGTGGACTTTGCTACCGTTTTTGAGTCTTTCTGCAGCGAGCCTTTCACCACCTGGGTTTTATTTCCTGCCGGATCATAGTCATGAATTTAATTTGCTTTAGGTGTGATGTGCCTAATGCGAGAGTTTTGTGGGGGTTTTTTTGTTTTTTTTTATATAGAGGAAAGTTGCTTTGATTTGCGGATGGGGCTGGTGATGCGCTGCGATATCGATGTCGCGATGAATTAGGCCGTAATGGAGTTTCCTGGCACATCATTGATCTCGTCATATAAATCTTTAATATAAAAAAGACAAACTATGCATAATAGATTTTTTTTTTTTTTTTTTTCCCTTCTCAGCATCAGAATTTAATTTAAATTCTCAATCATTTTAACTTTTTTACTTGTTTTGCTGGTGGTTTGTATCCTATGATTTTTTGTTATCCAGATACAATGTACAATAAACATTTTTTTTCCTTTATATAATCTCCATAGAGCTTTCTTTCAGGAGCCGATGGCGCACATTAGCTCCAAGTTGACAGTTATTTATACAGCTACTTGTTTTTTCAGGTGTTAGTGGTTGGATTAAACCCATTCATTTCAAGGGACTGGTTAAACCTGCTTATAACTATAAAAACGTGATTAGTATAACAACTTGATTAATGGTTGTGATTTCCACTACTAAAATAGATCACGGATCCCCCTGGCTATGTTTTAGGGACATCTTATTGGTTCCCAACACCCCACATTGGTTACCATTGCAATAGTGGTTGGATACATGATACCTTGGGAATGAGGTTTGTTTCCCCTGTGGTTGTTCTGAACGTTTTAATGGACTTGGTGGTTCCACCCATAGGATATGTTCAAGTCCCTTTCCTTCTTTTGTTCCCCACAAGGCCTGTCCTAATGGGAAACACTTCTGTGGCAAAATGATTAGACTCTCACAGGCTAATTTAAAGTTAAATCTAGTTAAGGAGTGCCAATTACTATAATCTATATGGCCTTCTGTTCTGATGCAAAACTGTTTTCGTAACCTTGAATCCTGATGGCTTATTGAAGAGGGGGGTAAATCTGTGCCTAGAAGGTCGTAACTCCCACGCTTCGTGATTTAATGGAAAAGAGTGTTTCATTTCTCTTGCCTTCCACCACCTGTGATCCTCTTAAAATAGCATTTTCTATCTTTTTAAAAGAAATGGGTCAACACTTTTTCCACAGCTATCCTTCTTTCCTTGGTTGCCTTCATTGCAATCTAGGAGGGGACTGATGAGTGTTCAGGTCTCAGATATTCTGCTTATTTAACAGTTTTCTTGTCTCTATATTGGGTCAGATAGTGATGCTTCAGCTGACGGCAGCATTTTAAGTCGACATTGAGCTGTGCATGTTCCCTGGGAGAAATCAATAACGCAGCGTAGGCACATGAGCAGCAAGGGCTCGGCACACTCCTGAGCATCATAACCCTCGCACGTGCACTGCACCGCCCATCATCTCTTCAGTTACTGGGAAGCCAGTCCAGTTTCGAGTTCTCTTCAAGCCTATTTTTGTTCTTGTTTGATGACCTAATCATGGGCCACGTTAAAGTTAAAGAGCAGCTGCTGTTCTCCATCTCAACAATACACCTTTTCCCATAAGAGCCTTTGACCTGAATCTGTGCAGCCTTATCTTTTGCATGTTGCGTTTGATTGATTGCTTTTCTGAGGATTCAAGGCTCCAGCGTGACTAAGCATGATCATGGTGTTTTAACATGAACAGGATTTCATCAAGCCAGCCATGCCAGTGTTTGGATAAAATGGCCGTTCGTGTTCCAAATTCAATCAGGTTTTCATCAAAAGACTACATTGGGTTGTTGCTCGCTCATTTCTTCCACATTTTCTCCCTCCAGCGTTGTTACTTCCTTCTATCCTGTCCTGATATCTACGAAAAAAATACACGACCAGTGGAGGGGAGTCGCTGTCTAGACCTGCGTTAGATGGAGAATGGCTTTTGGATTTCCGGCAAGATTTGGGAGGTTTTGTGGGAATCTCGAATCCAATTAAAAACAAACAAAAAAAACTCTCGCACTAAGCCTGCAACTAGTATTTTGCTAAAAAGTGGCTAAAAGATGGATATGATTTGGGCGAGTTGAACTGTTTACTTAGTAAAGTACATTCGAATTGTATTACTGGCTTTAATGTTTGGACTGTCTGCATGTGAGTCATTGAAAGACGATGTTTCCGCAAGCAACAGCTGTCGCACATGTCATGGAAAATGTCCCGGGAATCGATTTCCTATAAAGAGTTCTCCTAATGAATCTCATGTTTTGCTACATGATCAGGTATGTCTTGTCCCAGAAATCACCGAATGATGAACAATTAGGAAGTGTTTTTTAAAATCAGTTTACTGGAAGAGGAAAGAAAAGGTAAATGGGCCATTATCATGACCACTACAATGAGTAAGAAGTCTCACTTTATTAGCACATGCCACAGTATCATGTTTACAGTTTACTGTAAATATATTCATGTATAGCATGATCATATGGCTGTGTGAGGCAAACCTGAGACCCAGGAAAAGAAACCGGATCGAGCCTTGTTTGTGTTCTGTACTCGGACTATGAGCTTTATCATAGAGGAGACCTTTTAATGCAGATACCACCATAAGAAATGGCATGAATGTGGCAAGACTGATGTTTTTAAAAATTGTGTGTAACAGAGCAGAGCCTATGGTTAAATGTTCATACTGTAGTCATCCACGTCTATGCCCAGGAGTCTAGTATCAGTACTTTTCCCACTCTCCCCAAAAGGCTCGATTTATTACCGCAGCCAGCTTTTAATTTGTATTTACTGAAATGTGACCAATTTGAAATGGCAAGCGCTTTTGTTGCGCTTTGTTTTCATGCCCGAGTTTTCCTGCAGCCGTGCAGCTCCTGATGGAAATCCCATTAAGCACCCCCTGGTGAGGTGTGTGTGTGTGTGTGTGTGTGTGTGTGTGTGATGTCGAACGCAGCACTAATGAATTATGTTTGGCTGCATCCAGAGCCCCGAAGGCTGTCTTGGCCCCTGTCTGGCTCTTTGAAGCCATTCCAGAACATTCTAGGCTAGCTCGTCACACGAGTGGAAGCGCTCGGTCCGTGACGCGTTGTACAAATCCAACGCTTCTGGGCACTGGGTCGGTCGCATCGGACAGCCTACTGAGTGTGACCGGGGTGTCAATACTTTTCTCAGTGTATTATCTGGTCCAATTCCCCCCCCCCCCCCTCCTCTCTCTCTCTACCTAAATTTGGTCCCCTGCCATTTCCCACACCACTTCCTACTCATTTCCTCTAAGAGACGTGAAGCAAGCTGGTGGATATTTTTGAGCAAGGTGGCATAACGCGCACTGAGAACAGCGCTGTCCGCCCTCTTCCATGTACATGAGCTCACGGATTCCCGCTATTGACCGTCGCTGTGATTGACAGGGGAGTGAGTGACACCATCCGCTCCACCCAGAAACCGCAGCCAGTTTTACTTCCTTGGCTCCTGGATGAAGATGTAATGCTGCGTAAGCTCCGAAAAATGCACCGTTTCATAATTTACCACAATGATAATATAATATTGCCATATTAGTCGGATCTCATCAGGCAGTGTGTGTTTTTAAAACCTGTCGTCTTGTTGAATACAAAGTCTCATCACCTCACACGGCTTATTTGATCCATAGTGATGATGAAAAGCTAAAGTAATGACTTGGTGTTGTACGACAGTGAATGCCCTGCCTCTCGTCTCCTCTCCTCCGAGCTAAAGTTCAGTTCCACTGCGTATTTTTTTGGCGCCTGCTAAGAGGATGTTTGTGTGAGATGGCTGATAGTGCTGCACAAAGAGGGAGTGTCGCGCATGTGTGTGCGCGTGCACTCTTGCCAGTGGACTGTAAGGCGTGGCTGTTTTAACTTTTTTAATTCTTCCTCAAGGTGATCCTGGTTGAAGCAGCGCTCATTTCCAGGAATCTGGACAGGAATGAGTGTCAGGAATTTAAGACTTCTTAGCAGCTGTGCTTTTTCTTCATCTTTCATTTTTCAAGTGCAATAAACTCCGAGCTAATTATTGCTTCTGAATGACCGTTTCTTTTCTGTTTCCAGTGGATTGTAATGCTTAAGTCTAATTCACTCCTGATTTTTAGAACATTAGTGACCTTATTTTTTAATTTATTATTTGTTTTTAATCTCTTTGGCCTGGATCTGGTTTTAGGCTTGGCTTGGGTTTAAGTGTAGTCATGGTCAGCGCTGTCAACTTCGACAACTGGTACAGAATAATCTAACCTACTGATGCATTCTGGGGAAGGTCGCATTATTAACTTAACAATAAAAAAAGATGGAAAAAAAAAAACCATGACCAAGTTTAAATGATAAAAATGCTAAAATAATTAAATAAAACTAAAATAATTATTTAATCAATAGAATTTAATAAATGAAACTGATGTAAAAAAATCATGATTTAAAAAAATAGACATTTAAAAACATTACATGATAAAAAAAAAATACTGATTAAAAATAAATATGGAAAGGGATTCTCCCCCCCCCCCCTTTCTTTTTTTTTTCTAACTACAGACTGACTGGATTGGTTCATCCACTCTCACTAATAAGTATATCTGGTCAGACCGTTTCATTTACTTATTGTACAAGAACCTTGTATCGAAATGTTCCAGTCGTTGCTCTGACTTGCGAGCCATGTTCAGGTCCAGTGCTGCCGCTGTGTGCTGTGATTTGACCTTCATATCTGTTTATGTGCACAGACAGTAAAGCGATTGTGGACGGAAACCTGAAGCTGATCCTGGGTCTGGTATGGACGCTCATCCTGCACTACTCCATCTCCATGCCCGTGTGGGAAGACGACGAGGACGAAGAGTCCAAGAAGGCGACTCCCAAACAGCGGCTCCTGACCTGGGTGCAGAACAAAGTCCCCGACCTGCCCATCAGTAACTTCAGTCAGGACTGGAGGGACGGCAGGGCTCTGGGAGCTTTAGTGGACAGCTGTGCACCAGGTGTGTGTGTGTGTGTGGAGGCGATGCTTGTGTGTTAAGGCTTCACTGGTTCATTCTGAACTGACCTGGTTTTTATGAAAATTCTGTGTGTAGCCAGAGGTTGCAAAGGTTTTGTTCAATTATAAAATTTAGACTGTTTGTCTCTTATCTCTTTTTCTCTCTCTCTGTATGTCTGACTGTCTTTTATATGCAAGTATGTTTGTGGCTTCTCTCTCTCTCTTTCTCTGATGCGCGCGCGCGCTCTCTCTCACACTGTCTCTCTCTCTCTCTCACACTGTCTCACACTCTCTCTCTCTCTCTCTCTCTCTCTCTCTCTCTCACAGTCTCTCTCTCACACTGTCTCTCTCTCTCTGCCTCACACTGTCTCTCACTCTCTCTGTCTCTCTCTGACTCACTCTCTCCCTCTCAAACACACTGTCCCTGTCTGTGTGTCATACTCACTCATACACTATTTTTTTTTGTCTCTCTATTTCGGTCCATTTCACGTGTTAACACGTACGTGTGTTAGGATTGTGTCCTGACTGGGAGACGTGGGACCCAGTGAAGCCGGTTGAGAACGCTACAGAGGCCATGCAGCTGGCTGATGATTGGTTGGGAATCCCCCAGGTGAGCAGCAGTGTTTGCTCTGTGTGACCCTAAACCCTGATTGACACAGTGAGCTGTGCGTGCGTGCGTGCGGCAGATGTACATGTGGATTAACTGGTGTGGTGTGTTGTGGTCTTTCCAGTCCACTGAACTTTGTCCTTCCAAGGCGGGACTCTTATCTGTAACCTGCGTGGAAGTTAATGTGTTTCTTATTTGTGTGCTGCATACAGCATTTCACGGATATCTGATTTTTATGTTTTATTTGTTTAAGAGGAGGCTGTCAATCATTTCATTAATGTTTCGTATGTTGCGTGCCCACACCCAATCACACCTTTGCAAACAAAAAGGTGTGCAGGTCAGAATAAGTGAGGACACGCCCAGCGGGATGGACTTCAGCTGAGCAGTCTGTTGTTCGAGAATATAAAGGAGTCGTTTCGTTTTAGCATAGACTGCGTTACTGACTCACCAATAAATGGTGTGTGTTCGTTCTTTTGGAAATATTTCTCCTTAACACCAGTTTGTTACATTTCAGTGTGAGATGGTCCAAGTTTGAGGAAGTGTGTTGTGTTTTTTGTAGCTAGCATGCAATGGGAAAGATGAGCAGTGTACAGCGCTCCTGTGTTCCCATGAAACCCAAAACTTAAATCTAATTATTACAACACAGTTTATGTATTTACTGTATTGTTCTATAGGAATCAAGAAGTCATAATAAAGCACTAGGAGCATATAATGCATTACACAATGTTCATATTGTTTTATTATTATTTTTTACAATTTCTTACCATTTAATAGCATGTTAAATAAAATGTTAGGGTTTTTATTAAAATAAAAATATATTTCTTAACATTATTAGAATTATTTCTGAACATTGACAGTGTATTAAATAAGCCCTTTTTAATTTTTTTAAACATTTTTTTATAAACTTGTAAATATGTAAGTAATATTAATAATTGTGGCGATTCAGAAAACGGGCCCTCCTTTTTACTCTCCTTAGGAAATCCTGATCGTATAAACTTTCAGATCGGAAATGATCCCAACCCGACGCGTTTCCATACGGAGCCCCTAAAGGGACGTGAGCAAACACAAAACAAAATCCTTTACAGTTTCTCGTGTACACAAAGTTTCTGGTGCACGTGAGACACTATAAAGGATTTATTTTTATTTAATTTTTTTTGTTTGCCCATGTCCCTTTAGGGACTCTGTACATCCACCTCCTTCCAATGCTAAATCATGTCTTGCATGGTGTAAACCTGCATGTTGCTCCGTGATGGGCTGTTGTATTTTCTGATGCAATGAGCATCATAGCAGATATACTTTAGAAATGTTGGGCTGACTGTGGTGTCCATGGTGACGTTCTCTTGCTTTTGCTTGGAGCGTTTCAGTTTAACAGCATTGGTTACTGTGCGTGTCTCCAGGTGATCGCTCCTGAGGAGATCATCGACCCGGGCGTGGACGAGCAGTCTGTCATGACTTACCTGTCGCAGTTCCCCAAGGCCAAACTCAAACCCGGAGCACCTCTCAAACCCAAGCTCAATCCCAAAAAAGCTCGTGCTTATGGTCCAGGTGGGGAACCTTGACTTTTTTTTTTCTTTTTTTTTTTTCTCACCTATTTAGTCTGTCTATTCACTTTCCAACATTAAGTAATAAACTATGATTTATATTTCCTTTAATCTGATTTTGTTTATAATTAGGAATATATTATTAGGACTCTGGAGAATAGAAAAATTGAGCTTGATCTTATTTCTAGACGCATGATTTCAGGTATAATGGTGTTGCTTCTTTATTTTAGAAACTTGAATCTCATTAGCAGCATTATATGTTGGAATTCGACCAACACGATCCAGCGCGATTATTCCTAGAAATCTCCAAAGCATATGCTCCAGTGTTTGAAAGGTCTCGGTGGCGTTCCTCATTTGTAGCGTAAAGGGAGTTCTGTCGAAACAGCAGAGCAGATTAACTTCTAACCACTACAGAGCTTTATTTAATCGTTTTTTTTCCTCCATGTTGTACTTGAACCTGGCAGCCTCTTCAGCTCGTATAAAATCCCGCCATGTAAATATGGTACGGCTCTGTAAGATTTCATACATGGCTGATAGACGGTCAATAAACGCAGCCCTTAACCTGTTGTGAAATTCTTCAGGCCTGCAAAAGCAGTAGCTAATGTGTTAAGACGTTTTTGCCCATTTTGCCACTTTGTTCTCGTGCCATGAGAGACTTGTTAAATTTGCCGTAGCTAAAAGGCTACCTTTATTGAAGCGTTAACTTTCTCTGTGGCAGGTTTTTAAATAACCCGTGTGCAGCCTCTGTGGAGGAATATTTCAGACTGGTTTACAGGAGAACGCGCACATTCGTCACTTCTCCATTATGTAATCCCCTGATTGTTTCCTGCGAGGCCTGTAATTTCAGCGGTTCATTGAAAGCATGAAAGGTCAAAATCGTGTAAGGCTGTTAGTAAGAAATTTACTTTAATAATGTCAGGGAGGTTTGTTTTTGCAAAGCCTGGGTAAAGAATTGCTCCAGCAAGTTGCTGCATGTGGGTTTTTTTTTTTTTTTTTTGTGGCGTAAACTGCGTTTTCTTCAGTATACTGTTACTCGAGGCTTAAACTCGGACCCTGTGAACCTGAGCTTGGACTAAATCTACTGCAGTGTGAGCGAAATTTAGGGCATATGGAAGCAACAGATAAAGGAAACAAACTGGCTGTTGGTTGACTGAACCTTAAAATACATGCAGTTTAGCTGAAAACGATCCATAATTAGAACACGTTTGTGTATCTGTAAGAACTGTTAACATGTACATTAATGTCTACTCTACTGTAAAGCCATATCCAGATATTACCATTATCGTATATAATAATCTATTATTAAATCGTATTTTTCTGATGCAAAGATTTTAGATTCATTCCTGATCTCTGGTGCACACTTTGTTAATCGCAGAATCGTGGCATTAACTTTTAAATCGGTGCACCGATACGAATCAGAGAATCTTCCCATCCCTAATATATGAAGATATTTTATGATCCTTGTCTTGACCAATGGTTTTACCAATCCTTGTTTGCTTGATATATTTTAAATTAATAATTAATACCTCAGAAAGGAAAATGGAAGGACCTAGAGTAATACAATTAAAGGAAATTCCTGGTCATTAGTCCCAACAACGGCTTCATTGAGTGCGGTTCACTTAATGTTCTCCACAGCATCTTCATCTGCTGTAGACTCGAGTGTCAACTGACTTTCCATTCTTTATATTGAAGGTCTTTTGGGTCATAGACATGGATAAGACCGTGAAATATCCTTCTTTGTTTGTTTGTTGCTGGTATGCACCAACTCGGTTGTTTATCTAGGGGTTTCTTTCTTTTCCATGTAAGGTCTCGAGCCGGTGGGCAACAGAGTGATGCAGCCGGCTGTGTTCACCGTGGACACGTTCAGCGCGGGACAGGGACATGTCACGGTCTATGTCGAGGACCCCGAAGGCAGGAGGGAAGAGGTCAAAGCCGTACTCAACGACAGCAAAAAGACCTACGCTGTAACGTACGTTCCTCAAGTGATGGGGCCTCACAAGGTGAGTTAAAGGAAATCCAGTGTCTTTCTGCTCATTTGGAGTGTAGAAGAATTTGAGACATGGCTTCTTTGTCGTCTCTACAGGTGACCGTGCTGTTTGCCGGCCAGGAAATTCCCAAGAGCCCTTTCGAAGTGAACGTGGACAAGGCTCAGGGCGACCCCACCAAGGTCACAGCCAAGGGTCCCGGGCTCGAGCCAATAGGCAACATCGCCAACAAACCCACTTACTTCGACATCTACACAGCAGGTCTGTTGGCTGTGTGTTCGGTTTATGAGCATTGCTGCTAGTGCAAGTAACACAACTGTAAATAAAGTAGCATTGATATGGAAAGTCATTGCAGGATTTAAAGGGATGGAGTAGACTACAGATTCCCTGAGGATCAGGAGGAGTGTTCATGTCCGGGCAAAATTATGGTGATTACCAAAGTTTCCGACTTGTAAAATTCGCTCAGGTCTTTTTTTCGGAGCTAATTAAACTCGGAATTTGACGTCAGGTCATAAACAAGCAACCAAAACAACCCCATGGGTTCCACTGCTTTAAACTATTAGGACTGTACTGCCAGGATTGAACTTTTTTTTTTTTTTTTTTTTTTTTTGTTTTGTTTTAAAATGTTTTGCGTAACGAGTAGCCATCATATGTTTATCTGTTTGAGTGTGTAACCCTAGCAACAACTCGTTTCAGAGTGTAAGGAGATGAACAGCTCGGAGGGGAATCCAAGTCGTCATCCTGTAATTACTGTAATTCTAACTTGATATGCATGCACTAATATTTGGACAGGGCTGTATACACCACACACACTCACACAAACAAAAGTTCTATGGTACATGTTGGATCTTGGGTTTAGTTTAGGACGCACGTCTGGAGTCTTTCGCAGGGATAGCGCGTCGTCTTGGACTTCAACTTCCAATGTTTGTATGTCACAGGCGCCGGTGTGGGTGATGTGACGGCGGTGATTAAGGACCCCCAGGGCAACAAGAACACTGTGGAGGCCATGATGGAGGACAAGGGCGACAGTGTGTTCCGCTGCACATACAGGCCTGTTCAGGCTGGTCCACACACAGTCAGCGTCATGTTTGGAGGCATCGGCATTCCCAAGAGCCCTTACACGGTCACCGTTGGTCCAGGTATGCATGCCCATTTAAAGAGCTTTCCAGGTTACTTGTCTAATAAGAGTAGTACTTCATCTCTGATAATTATGTCCGTAGTTCTTGCGTGTTCAGCTAATAGTATGGATGTAGGAATAGATCATGAAAATGTAAAATTGATGTGAAAATCTACAGTGCACATTGTGAAAAACAGCATTCTGGTAATTATGCATATAATGCAGTTGTAATGCCCAAGTAAATGTGTAGAGCGCACGCTGGTCATGTGATCACATGCTTTTGTGGAGAGCCTGAGAGATCTGCGCTTATGAAGTCCAAAAGCCTGTTGGTTCCGGCTTCCGGCAAACAACACACAACTTGGCCACTTTAGCCTACTTTGGAGCTCTAGTTCTGCTACAGAGCTTAATGTTTCAGTCTTTTCCCACCAGGTCTTTTGAGGGAATTTAGACATTTATTTTTAAGATATAATAAACCAGTTGCACTTTTAGTTTATAATTTAGTTTGACAAAAATGGAAATTGTTTTACAAAAAAATGAGTCTTTTCAGTTAACATTTTCAATAAAGAAAAATTATTCGAATTTGTTCAAAATATTCTGAGAATCGAAATTGTGAAGCCAGTACCATGACTCGAGCTGTATTGTGACCAGAGTGCATCATTACACCCCTAGCTTGTAGCAAATATTGGAAGCCTGTATATAATTGTCTGAAAGTTTGGGGTTCAAGCTTTATAGTGCCTATTAAAGAAGAGTTAATCTACATGGCTGAATATGTACTGGCTTGTTTTAAAAGCTTTTTACACCTTCGTCTCTCGTGGCATCCCGTTGACTGGTGAAAGGTGGGAAACTTCACGCGTTTCTTTAAAAGTGTGGTTTTGGAAAACACTTCAGAATCTTTATTCATTGGTCAACACTCAAGGATCTGTAATTGACACGACTGTAGAATGTTCCATGTTTAAAATTTGCTACATCAAAAGATTGTGAACAGTGTTTGTTTATGCTGTAAAATGTCCCGCTCACAATTTCGGCTGCAAAAACGTGCGTCCTCTTATCAAACATGTATGGAGACGTTACGAGGAAAGTCACGGCGATCATCGCGATACAAGCTATAAGCGTGATTTGTCACTTGCTGATGTGAACGTGGGGAGAATCGGAGAGTCACAAGCCATTCGTGAGTGTGAGCTCGTGTACGAGGACGATTGCGCTTGCTGCTGTCCTCAGTGTCTTCAGCTGCCCTGTGATGTGGCAGCAGTTCAGAAAGATGTGAGCTCCTCGTGTGTTTCAGAGGAAGCATGTGCTCGGGTTGCTGTCCGTCATGTGATTTGTGGAGGACTTGGAAATTATTCCGTTTTGTAGGAAGGAAAATCTCAACACATCCACTTTAATGATTAATCACATTTAACAATAAAACAAGATTGCTGAAGCTGACGATCCGCCCATTAGTTAGGCGTGTGTGTGTAGAACCACTCCAACACAGAGTTCGATTGTGTAAGCCAGGGAACCAGAGTACTGGCAAACCGATTTTGAGCGCTTGTAAAACACCAAATTCCTTCTCTCTGAGGCAGCTTTTCCTAACCAGGTTAGCGTGTGCCACTTCATACTTACAGGAAAACTAATTTAATTGATTTTCCCAAATAAAAATGACGCATTATCGAGATGGTAATTAAAGAGACTTTTTAAAACCACAATCTCTTGCTGTTCTTGACAGTGAAAGCATTGTTCAGGTTACCTACATGATTATTTGCGTTACTCATCCCTGTGCATGTTCTATCTAGCCTGCAAAGTCTAATCTGTTAATCGCTAAACACAGAACAAGGATAAAAACCGTTATATACCACGGCCAAGTTTCTAAGCTTTAAATCACTCAAATGCACCAACCTGAGGTTTGTTGTAGACTTTTAATATTTGTATCATTAATATCTGGCCCACAAAATGCCTTCAGTGATGTTGAGCACTTAAAGCTGCTTTAATCACCTCCCTTACCTGCTTTACTACTTTTTCCTTCAAAGGAAGCAGCGTTGTAAGAATCGGTCAGGAAAATGTTTAAACATGCACACTAGTCATTAGTATGCCATTGTGTTTAAGAAAAGGTTTTATTTTTGTGTTTTACAAGTGGACTTAAGGAATTTTGCTCACGCATCAAATAGTAACATTTTTGAAGTAGCACGTGTTTAATTTTTTGATGCATGTTTCTTTTTTTTAATGTGCCTACAGGGGCTGCTCATTGCATTAAATGAACACTTCATGCTTGTCTTGGTATTTCTCGACTCTTGTATACTGATAATGGGTAAAACAGCCAGTAGGAACTGGGGTACGCCAGGCCTTCGCTGAATCTAAATAAACCTGACGCTTAGACGCTCGAGATTGAGACTTGTTCTCGCTCTGTCCAAGTGTGCAACGTATTCCACAAACACCTGAAGATTTTAAAGCTCCGGGATGAATATTCATTATTTTCAATAAAACCGAAGGAAAATGAGCATGTTGGTTTGTGCGGGTAGTGATTTATAGGTTGTTGTATCTTTTGTAAAAATCACATTCCATAATTTATGGGAAGGAAAGGAAACTAGGGCTTGTGTGAAAATCAGTGAGTTGTAGCTAATTAGCGAGCTCTTTTTGGTTAGGTCTTAGCTAGCTAGCTACAATGCAGTTTTTGTTAGTCTGTTCAAAAACTTTTGACTGTGGCACTTATTGTGTGGATGTGTTTCAGCGTCCACCCCCAGCGCTTGCCGAGCTACGGGCAGAGGCCTGCAGCCCAGAGGAGTGCGCGTCCGCCAAGTGGCCGACTTCAAGGTGGACACAAGAAATGCAGGAAGTGGCGACCTGAAGGTCACAGTAAAGGGTCCTAGTAAGTATCTTGCTCAATTGGTCTTTTACGGTCTTAAAACCCTAAAAAAAAATAAAAAATAAAACCCCTCCCTGATTTTAAGCCTAAATATGAACGTCTGCATTGAGAGCCTGGTTGAGCTCAGAGCTCCTGTCTGCTTTAGCTGCAAATTCACAATGTGAATACGAAACATGACCTGACTCCTACAAGAGCAGGCCAGGGTGGAGGATGTTCCCTGGCCGTCGCCAGGCTCCCATTCCCACATGACGTTATTCTAGCCGAGTCAGCAGGCTTCATGCCAGGATGGTGATTAATGACCGGTCTGACTCCACATGTCACTGCAGCGTTTCTGCCTAAAATGGAGACTTGCTAGAATTTTGCTGTTTGCGGCAGGAACGTCTGCGACACTTTTTTTTTTTTTGTTTTGTTTGTTTGTTTGTTTGTTTGATCTGAAGATGCACTATTTCCAGATATTACAGAAACTCATTCTCTCTTACAGAAGGCCTGGACGAACAGGTGAAACTGAAGGAAGCCATGGACGGCGTCTACGCCTACGAGTACTATCCAAGCGCACAGGGCAAGTACACCGTGAGCATCACGTGGGGTGGCCAGCACATTCCCAAGAGGTGAGTTTCCACTGAAGCAGTCATCTTGTGGTGTCTGTGGTAGGGCAAGGTAGGAAATGGCATGACATTACATCATTCTTTCCAGCGTGTGTGGGTCTGGGCTTAGAGAAACAGTCCCATAGGGAACTTGCACATACACAGCCTGTGTGTGTGTGAGTGAATCGTTCACCAGTGGCATGTGGGTAAATGTAGATAAACTTAACAGCGCTTGCTCTCCATTTCCAGTTTATTAGTTTTCTTTTCCTGTGTATTGTGCAAGCTTCTGTACCTCTTTCATGCTGCAAGGACATGTGCTGACATTATTAGGCAGGAAGGTATTTTCCATGAGATCACAAACTAAAAATTTGATGGCATCTCCGAGAAGTGTGTGTGTGTGTGGCCTAGGGCATAAGCCTGATATTTACTCAATAATAATACTGGCTATTTAATTGAGCCAAGATGATTAGTGTGTGGAGATCTCGCACATCGCTGGTTATTACCCCAGAGCCATAACTACACCCCATAGGAACATACTGACATGCTTCAATTGGAGAAAGTGTAATGGGGAGCTGAATTAATACAATTGGCCTCTGTTCACTTGGCCATTCCTCTCTCTCACATCTACGTGTCCATGGGCCGAGCAGCTCGGTTATCGTTACGGTGTTAAACATTCACCCTGCGGCCGTGACCTCTGTTAGAGCCACGCTGTTAGAATGTATGCTCGCTGCCGAACTTCACTTTTGTGTTCGCGTGTGATGCAAGTAATCTTGTATATGTGAAATGTTTTGACTCTGCACACTATCGGTTTAGTCCTTTTGAGGTTCTGGTCGGCCCTGAAGCAGGACCGCAGAAGATCCGAGCTTGGGGTCCGGGTCTGGAGGGAGGCATTGTGGGAAAGCCTGCTGACTTTGTGGTCGAGTCCGTTGGCACAGATGTTGGAGTGCTGGGTGAGTTTTTAATGCCTCTGATCGTTTGGAGCAAAATACATTTTTGAAGAATTGGATTAAATTACATCATTAACTTTTAAAGAGTGTAACTTCTGGATTCAAATTAGCAACGTATTAAAGCTAGCTCTTTGTGACTTTCATGCAGGCTTTGCCATCGAGGGCCCGTCTCAGGCCCGGATCGAGTGTGAGGATCAGAACGACGGCTCCTGTGACGTCCGGTATTGGCCCACGGAGCCCGGGGAGTACGCAGTCCATATCATGTGTGACGACGAGGACATAGAAGAGAGTCCGTTCATGGCTTACATCATTCCCGACAACAAAGCGAGCAATCCTGACCAGGTACTGGCTTCCAGCGAGGCTTCATTAGTAGCCCTTTCCAAGCATGCGCTGTGCTTTGCATTATTATATTATTCTTGATGTCTAGCGCTGTAGATGATTGCAAAATGAGACGGCTGTTTAGCGTTCTGGGAACCTTTTTTTTCTGCATTGTAGGAGTTATTTGAAACCGGAGCTAGCGTCGTATTGGATAATATTTTGAGTCCAAGCTTTTAAATCGCAGTGTGCGTTATCCTCCATAATTGATTCAGGTTCGAGCCTATGGTCCAGGCCTGGAGAAGACCGGTTGCATCATCAACAAGCCTGCAGAGTTCACAGTCGAGGCCAAAGATGCTGGAAAGGGTCCTCTGAAAATCCTTGCCCAGGTGAGTCCAACATTATGAAAAAGTTATGGATGAGGGTTCCCCCCCCCCCCCCCTCATTCAAATCACAGCCTTGTATTCAACGCGTTTGTATATAGACATATGGTTTACTAATGTCCTAAAGCTTTGGATCTTCACCTTTGTGTCTTTGTTGTCCCAGAACACCGAAGGCGAGCTCATCGACGTGAAGGTGAAAAATAAAGGAGACGGTGTGTACTCCTGCTCCTACACCCCTACGTTCGCCATCAAACACACCGTGGCGGTCACTTGGGGAGGGATCAGCGTTCCCAACAGCCCTTTCAGGGTAAGCCCTCCCGAGCCCCAGAGCTCAACAGTTCCCCCTCGCACTAACATCACGGCCACTAACCTCACTGCCAAGATCACTGACCTAACGGAGCGTAAGGTGTCTGAGGTGAAGGCTAACGCCGCGGCGTCCGAGCTGCTCAATTTGGACGGGCTGACGGAGCCTTGCATCCCGAAACGCAAACCCCTCATTGTTATTACCACCTACACTAAGGAGTGTCGCTCTGTTTCTGGCGTTTAATTTGTTTCGAGTCTGCTTCATGGAGAACAAAAATGCACTTTTGCTAACAATTGTATCAATGAACAAAATTGATTTCATTTTCTTTCATAAAATTTAATTGATTTCTAATAATGTTTGCTTCTCATTAATATTTTAACACCTCTTGCTTTGTTTACAAAATGATTGGGATCTTCAGTATTTGTGCGGTTTTGTCCGACTAACAAAATTTGCATTTGTGTCATCCAGTTGCTTTTATTTCTATTCATTTGAATCTTTTTTTTTTACGTTCAAATTAATTATTTTATTTATGATTTTAATTTCTACACACAGTTCACTAACTTTTGTTTGGTTTGCCTGTATTGGAATGTCAAAAGTGTTTAAATCTGCGTACGCACTTGACAGAATGTAATGCTGTACTGCCAAAATGACATTTTCCAATGTCATGCCTATATATCTGACAAACTTTTAAGGGTCTTTGAGCATCTGATCGTGCCAATATCAGTATAAGTGAATTGAGATTTTTTGTTTGTATGATGATGATAATAATAATAAGGAGGAAGCACTTTTGGAATCAAAATGCACTTTTTTTTTTTCCTTGTTTATTTCTATTAATTGTAACTTTAATATTTGTATACTTAAAATAAATTTCAATGCAAGGCACACTTCAGTATTTGCATCTCATTGTTTCGTTCATGTGTCAAATGCAAGTGTTTTATTTTTATTTTTTTGTGGTTCTGTATAATCAGCTGCACATCATGTCTAAAAGGAGCAAAGGGTAGCGATATTTCGGCTAATGGAGGATAAACACGTCACTGTTCCGTAGTGCTTGGACGCAGGCTTGCAGAATGTTCCACAGTACAATGCGTCAGTGGAAATGCTTTTGTTTTCTGCAGTTGACGTTCATATCCTGTTTCCTACACAGGAGAAGTGGGAAAATGCAGCTTATTGCTCCTTTAAAGTTAGGCAAACTATGTAAATGGTGCATCCACATTGAGTGTACACTACGCATTGTAATTCTAGCTTTGGTTTAAACATAACTTCAACACAATTGTGCCTTAGGTCCAAGTTGGGAAGGGCAGTCACCCTCACAAGGTGAAAGTCTTTGGTCCGGGTGTGGAGAGAACCGGCCTAAAAGCCAACGAGCCTACACACTTCACTGTGGATTGCACAGAAGCTGGAGAAGGTAGTAAATACCAGCACAAGGCATTTTAGGCTTTGTTTTAAGCATTTAATCTCACTGAATGTCATTTTTGTCATGCTGTAGGTGATGTCAGTGTAGGAATCAAGTGTGACGCCAACGTCATCAGTGATAAAGAAGAAGACGTCGATTTTGATATTATCCCTAATGCCAATGACACCATTACAGTGAAGTACATCCCACCAGGGGCTGGACGCCTCACCATCAAAGTCCTTTTCACGGATCAAGTGAGTGAGATCACTCGTCACGGCTTTACGATATCCTCTGGAATTGAGTGCGTGCGTGTGCGTGTGTGCGTGTATATATGTATGTATATGTATATGTGTATATATATATATAAATATGAATATATCGTACGATGTAGGAAATTCCTGCGAGTCCGTTCCGTGTCAAAGTGGATCCTTCGCACGATGCGTCCAAAGTCAAGGCCGAGGGTCCCGGGCTCGCTCGAGCAGGTCAGTGTTTCCGTATCAACACGTTACATCTTATTTGCGTTAGCATTCTAGTTTTCCAGTCTATTTAAAGAGCCTTATATTCGTTCTACAGGTGTGGAGAGTGGAAAGCCCACTCATTTCACCGTTTACGCCAAAGGAGCAGGAAAAGCACCACTGGATGTCCAGTTCTCTGGTCCAAACAGAGGACAGCCTGTCCAGGACTTTGAGATCATTGACAACTATGATTATTCCTACACGGTCAAGTACACACCAGTTCAACAGGTATTCTCATCAGTAAATATCCCAGGTACATTTTTCACATGTACGTCAATAGAACGTACATGTCTATGAATGTTATCTCTTTTATTTATTTATTTATTTTTTTTGTGTCCATTCCAATAGGGCGAAATGGTGATCACTGTGACTTTTGGAGGTGACCCCATCTCTAAAAGCCCCTTTGCAGTGGGAGTGGCAGCACCGCTCGACCTCAGCAGGATTGACGTCGATGGCTTGGAAAGCAGTGAGTTTTCCTTCTGGCACGCTCGCGTGGCTTTGTGGTGCTCAATAAATTATTTACTACCGGGGTTCTGGTGTCTCTTTATACGGAGTGTCGGTCTCCGTTATGTAACTTTCACTACGTGCTTGTGCTTAAAAATGTTTTGTTTACCGCACTGGAAAAGTTTTATTAGCTGGGGTCTTTTTGTTTTTGTTTTTTTTTGTTTTTGGAGGAAATATAACCACTGGGTCTTAAAAGGAAGAAACTCTTTACATCAACATGCTTCAGTAGTTTGCCATCGATGTGAATCATTTTATAGAAAGTATGAATTCTGACTGTTTCAGGAGTGGAGGTCGGCCAGGATCAGGAATTTGCAGTGAGCACTAAGGACGCAGGCGGTCGGGGCAAACTGGAAGCTCGGATCACCAGTCCAACAGGCAAGTCTGTGCCGTGTGTAGTGGAGCCGCAGCTTGGTAAAGGAGCCAGCCTCATCAAATACATCCCAAAAGAGGAAGGTGCCTACTCTGTAGAGATCCTCTATGATGGCAACCCAGTGCCAGGGAGCCCCTTTCCTGTGGAGGCCATGTTGCCTCCTGATCCCAGCAAGGTGAAATTATTTATTATTATTATTATTATAGCATATAATTTGTGCTTTTTATAATAATTACTTGGTATTTACAGTCAACATACTTCAGTACTAGTACTTGCTCTGCATTGTATCCTCAATATCATTCTAAATATTATAAACGACACAATGTGCAATTACTTTATTTTTTTGCATATATGCATGCAATTGTCTTATGTTGTCTTCTGTCGTACGAGTTAACGTGTGGGTGTCCATTTACAGGTCAAAGCTTATGGTCCAGGGTTGAAAGGCGGTTTGGTCGGGAATCCTGCAGAATTCACAATAGACACCAACGGAGCTGGAACAGGTGGGCTCGGCCTGACTGTAGAGGGTCCGACCGAAGCCAAAATCGAGTGTTCGGACAACGGTGACTGCACATGCTCCGTGTCCTACCTTCCCACCGAGCCTGGCGAATACCTTGTTAACATCCTCTTTGAAGGCGTCCACATACCCGGATCTCCTTTCCACGCTGACGTAGAGTACCCCTTCGACCCCGCAAAGGTCGTGGCGTCAGGATCAGGCCTGAAGCGCAGTAAAGTGGGCGAGGTGAGCGTGCTCAACGTGGACTGTGCCAAAGCCGGGCCTGGACAGTTGGCGTTGGAGGCTGTGTCTGACGCAGGCTCCAAGGCTAAGACCGAAGTGCTGGATAACAAGGATGGCACTTACACGGTGACCTACGTGCCGCTGACGGCAGGCATGTACACGCTGCTGCTGAAGTATGGAGGCAAGACCGTCCCAAACTTCCCTGCCAAAGTGGTGGTGGATCCGGCAGTGGACACCAGCAAGGTGAAGGTGTTCGGCCCAGGAGTGGCTGGAGAAGGTATGCAAGGGTCGAGTTGTCGCGTTTGAATCCGAGTTCTTTGAAATCGTGATGTTTTCCTGGTTCCCATGGCATCTCGTTTAGACTCTTCTTTCTTTCCCAACCAGCTCTTTTATTATACAGACATGTCAGAACTTCTTCATGTCTCATTATACTTTGGATGACCTCATCTTGAGCTTAAGGGGGGGGCACTTAATCTTTAAAAAAAAAAATCTCCGTGAAAGATTACTATTATCCTTCAAAGGCGATAACAATGACACTTTTATGAAGATGAATTGCCTTTCCTGAAAAGAAAGGTTTTCCTTTTATGGGTTCTGCTCATGCCATTGTTCTCTTTTTAACTTGTTCCTCTATCCATAATTTGCTTAGAGCTGAACTTTTTCATGTTCTCACCCTGCAGGCGTCTTCAGGGAGGCTACCACCGACTTCACCGTCGACGCTCGGGCTTTGACCAAAGTGGGGGGGCAGCACCTTAAAGCTCAGATTAGGAACCCATCCGGTGCTGCCACAGACTGTGCCATTGCTGACCAGGGCGATGGCACTTATAAAGTGGAGTATACTCCGTTTGAGAATGGTACAGCCCAAAGCATGATATTGTACTTTATTATTATTATTATTATTAGAGTAGTTAACAGTGACGCCTAGCTGTTTGTGGGTATTTTGATTTTAATAAGGGCATTGTGTGATGTTGCTTGTAGGTGTTCATGCTGTGGAGGTGCTCTATGATGAGACTCCTCTTCCTAAGAGCCCCTTTCAGGTAGCAGTGAGTGAGGGTTGTGATCCCACTCGAGTTGCAGCTAAAGGCCCTGGATTGGAGAAAGCGCTAACTGACAAACCTAACAAGTTCTCCATAATCACAAGGTGCCACACCCTGTTTTTCCCACATGTCACTACTGCTAGTTTCAAACTTAAAGCAACAAGTTGTTAAATAGTCCGTCTAATTGTTAAGCAAATTAAGAAATGAAATCAAACAAATTTACAAGGTCCAATTAGCGTGCAATTACGGTCTGACTTTGTATCTGATGTCACAGAGGAGCTGGTATCGGTGGCCTGGGCATCACGGTCGAGGGCCCATCCGAGTCCAAGATGTCCTGCAAAGACAACAAGGACGGTAGCTGCGATGTGGAGTACACTCCTTATGCTCCTGGAACTTATGATGTGAACATTACATATGGAGGGCAGCATATTCCAGGTACATGTGGGCATGCAGAGGGCAGGGGCTGGGGTTTTTTTTTTTTTTTTTTTTTGGGGGGTAAGGCTCATGAACCACATATGGGATTAGCACTGTAACTACAGCGTTCCTATAAACACTACAAAAGTAAACCGAAGCTTGTGTGAAAGTGCAGCAGAATTTGTGTTTGTATAATTTATGATGCATGTTCATTGCATGGTTTTGAAACCCCAATACTGCATGTTTACCCAGTCAACCATACCAGGTTCCATACCAAGAAATTTGGTAAATTTGGTAAAACCAACTTTTTTCCCAGTGTCTCAATTTGCAGGTTTGAATGGGACCATTCTGTGAACAGAATCTCGCTTCTCGCTAACCTTAGTTTACTACTCTAGTAAAGTCTCCGCTCACTTGTTATACTACAAATATCGGTCTAATTTAGTGCCTACCTGTAATGGCCAATTTGCAAGACCAAAGGTACTTAATTTAAAGATGGTAGTTAACAAAAAAAAAAGTCTTATTTTCCCCTCTTAACTAAAATGACCTGTGCCAGGTGACGCATGAATGTAGAGGGATCGCCAGTTCTGCAAGTGTCCTGAACGCCCCGATGTTAAGACATTCCCTGGAAGCCTCACCTCCTTTCCTCAATCTCGTATTATTAATGTTTTGGCCAGAGCGGTGCTCTCCTCTTGACGTGACGTGCTCAGATCTGTTTATTTTTGCTTATGGTCTGAGTTCAGTGTAGAGAAACATCACTTGTTAAACTCTACAAGGGAAGTAGATTGGCTAGAAAGAAGATGTCCCATTCCTTTAAGAGCTTCTTGAAATTTAGTGTATGTCATTTTTATTCCCTTTTCAGGAAGTCCGTTCAGAGTGCCAGTAAAGGACGTGGTGGACTCCAGTAAAGTGAAGCTCTCTGGGCCTGGAATGGGGTCGGGCGTTCGTGCCAAGATCCCACAGACTTTCACCGTGGACTGCAGCAAGGCTGGAATAGCACCGCTCTCCGTAGCTGTAACCGGCCCTAAAAGTGAGACGCTGTTTTGTACCGTTAAGAAATATATATATATATATATATATATATATATATAATTTTTATTTTTTATTTTTTTTTTTTTAAAAACATTTTTATTGATTTATTTATTTTTTAACACATTGTTTTGATTTATGAGTAAACCCTCGTAATTTATTTAATCATTGCTTCCATTCAGGCTTGGCTGAGCCTGTTCAAGTAAAGGATAATGGCGACGGAACACACACCGTCGCCTACACCCCCTCTGTGGAAGGACCTTACTCTGTAGCGGTCAAGTACGCTGAGGAAGAGATTCCACGCAGGTAGCGTGATGCTCCGGCACTTTTCCAGCACTTCGGTCCAGTATGCAGTAGCTCGTAAACTGTGATGACATTTACACACTGCCCTTTTTTCAGCCCGTTTAAACTGCGTGTCCTGCCCACACACGATGCCAGTAAGGTTCGTGCCAGCGGGCCAGGACTGACTACGAGCCTGCCTGCCAGCCTCCCTGTGGAGTTCACCATCGACGCCAAGGATGCAGGAGAGGGCCAGCTGTCAGTCGAGATAACGGTGAGGAAGCACCAGTTTGGAAAACCTACTAATCCTCTGCTGTGATGGACCTGTTCTATGTATGCTTAAGCTCTGATTTTAATTTGTTTACATTTATGTAACCTTTATCGTCACAATTTTGCCAGTCACAACGTGATCGGTGGTCTGACTCCGTGCATGTGGTATCTGTCATGCACTAGACTGCTCACTAGGGGTACGTGACATGAGGAAGGCATTTCTACGATGCATGATAATGCAGTAGCTCACAAACGTCACAGTAACACAGTAGTGCTATGTTTTTAAAAAAAGAAAAAGAATTTGAATGAATGTGTACAAATGTAAATGGTATTTTTTCATATTTACTTTAATTGATAAGAATAACTAAAATAGTCAGTGCTGAGAGTATGAAAAATACATATTTAATCTTTAAAGGTTAGTATAAAATTTTACTGTCTCACCAGATTTCAGTCAGGTTGTAATATATTTGTTGAAATTTTATCACAATATCTCAGAAAAGTGTTTTGTGACATTTATCACAGCCTATCTGTGTGTTTGTCTATATATTGATCTGTTTATTTATAAGGTATAGCCAGTGGATAGGAAATTACAGTACTTGAAGTTATTGGGGAGTGAACATTGTTGGCTGTTAAATTTCTGCCAAATGGCGTCTTCCCTGTACGTTAGGCAGTTCCTGACCATGTTTAGTGCACCGCACAAAAAGTACCAGACACTAGAGAAGGCCAGAAGGTCTGACTTGTTCGAGTAATTGAAATGAAAAACTGCAAATCGACTGAACTATTTTACGGTAGATTTATTACTCTAATCGCTTTTGGACCATGACGTGTTAAACACCGAACATTGCGAGTCCACATCTTGCTTTGTGCTGTTTAATCTCCACTGGACCCGTTTTGAGAAATGACCACATCGCTCATCCATTTTTACCATTAGAGAGCTCGTACAACACTTTCCCACTTAATTCCACGTCTCCACGAGGTCCAAGAACACATCCAGGGATTAGTGTAATAGACCAGTAGTAAGAGAAATGGATGTCTTATTAAAGCCAAATGCAGTCCCTTAAGCAGTTGTGTTTGAATAATTTCCTAGAAGAACGGGCCTCCCACCCCTCCTTTTTTACTGTCTGGAAAGTGATGAAGCACTACTGCATGATTATCGAGGTTGTAATCTAGCCAAAGCTGCACTTGTGTCCTTGTTTGCGAACTTGTTCTGAGCTCACTTCATGTCTAGGTCTCTGTGCTCCTTGGCTCTGCGAATCGTCTTGCTCCTCTGTGCATTTTCTCCTGATCTCTTTATCATCCTAACGCTACTCTACTCCTGACCGTATGAGAACAGACGGATCGGTGTTAACATGCAAATTTGAATCTGCAGGACAAAGACGGAAAACCGAAGAAGATGGGCGTTCAGGATAACCAGGACGGGACGTACAAGGTGTCCTACGTGCCGGATAAAGTGGGCCGGTACACCATCGTCATCAAATACGGAGGCGATGAGATTCCGACTTCTCCGTACAGAGTGCGGGCAACGACCACGGGCGACGCTAGCAAGTGCACGGTCACTGGTGAGCCTGAACCTCAGCAAAACCTAAAAATACTGCATTTTTCAACATGGTACATGATACGATACATCCTTAAATGTGCCATAAGCGGAGTTCTAAATGCTGGTCATGTGACGAGGTTCTTTCTTTTTTGCACTCCACCAATGTTCTCTGCACAGACTAAACGTCTGGTTCTCATTTCGCAGGCCCTGGCATCGGGCCAACCATCAGCATCGGAGAGGAGGTGGGCTTTGTGGTGAACACAAAAGGCGCAGGCAAAGGGAAGGTCTCGTGCATCGTCGTCACTCCAGATGGGACCGAGGTGGAGGCAGAGGTCATCGAGAACGAGGATGGCACCTTCGACATCTTCTACACCGCACCGAAGCCAGGAACCTACGTCATCTACGTGCGCTTTGGCGGAGAGAATATCCCTCACAGCCCTTTCAAAGTCATGGTGAGGATCAGTTACAATAGCAGCGTCTCCCTGTAGGTGGAACACGCATGGAAACTGGGTTTGTGCGATGAGACGTAACTGGAAACATCTGGTTATGAATACTGCAGTCCGTTTATATAGGAATGAGCTTGAGTACACAAGTGACAGCAGTGATCCATCATGAATTCAGAAATGTTTAATTCTTTTTTAATTTTGCAACACATCAATTTTATATTGATTTAACTCTTTTATTTAATCCAATTGCCCTGGTCTTTCAAGCATGGAAAAATTGAATTAAAAAGACATGAGTGAGACTCTTATAGCTTGCTTTAATGCAGTAAGACTCATGTTTGATGCTAGCAGGATTGCCAACCCAAAACGGCTAATAGCCAGAATGCAGTGGGGCCAACACCTATGCTTTAGTTGTAGCATTTATGATTTTTGACCCTTTGCTAAGGCGATACAGGAGATGCCTGTTGTAGACCAAATGTAAGTAAAATACGACTGTTGGAAAAGTTCAAGGATGTGGGACGCAAAAGACGCAGATTTGCATCGAATAGTGTTTCCTGACCATTTTAACCTGTGAATTTTTACCTCTGATTTGTGAGCCAATAGAAAGCAAGAAGGCAGACTGTTGATCGGTAAAAAAAAAAACAAAAAAAAAACTGAGCAGCTGCTTATTATTAAGACGCTTCCCATGAGACAGTCGTCTGTGTTTTCTTGGTCTTTCTCGGCACACATCCGGGGGACAATGAAGTCTCGTCCATCGACATGCGCTAGAATTTTGTGGTAAAATTCAGTTGCCTGCTAGGATTTTCTTGTTAGCAGTGTTGGCACCTCTGCAGAATATTAGTGTGAATATTCAGGTATTTGCATACATCCATTTTTTTTTTTTTTTTTTTTTTCTTCCCCCTTTCATCAGTAGTGTAGAGTATAGAGTATTTTTCGAAAATGCCTCAAATCACCAATTTGTACTGACTGTTAAATTGCCGTCTCATTTCACAGCATGTATGGGATGTCCCATACTCCTCAGC
>JAQQZX010000016.1:4900933-4926262 GCA_030068355.1 Notoglanidium maculatum | reverse complement strand
TATTTCTGTGACCATTGTGAGTTTTTCTTTCATTGCCTGAAGGGTACCAACAATTTTGTCCACGTGTGTATATATAGGAAAGATTGTACAACATGCATCTTTAATAATAATAATAATAAAAAAGGAATTTGGTGCACAACTTATTTTGGGTTTTCTAAAATAAACAATGGGTCAAGATTATACATAGAGGGTCAGAAATATACACACACCAACATGGATTATTAAATCAGTGGTGCTGAAAATTCCAATATATCTTTTAACTTGCTAAGGCCGAGGTCTCTTTACTTCCTGTTATTGATCATTAGCCAGTAGCTTCTCTGTGAACGACACAAAAACTTTGCACTTTTCCAGTTTCTCTGCAACCTGACCAGCTGAACTTTAACTTTTTTTTTTTGGTCATCTTGCTAACAACCTGAGAAGGGGGGGGAAAAAAAAAAAAAAAAAAAAGAGTCCGGTGAGGGGAAAGTCTGTTTATAGCTGCTGTAACAGGAGTTATACCGATAACTAGTTCTTCAGACTATCCATAACATTAAATGTAACTATGAATGGAGGGAAAAAGTGTAGTGTCATTTAATAATAAGTAAAGTCCTGTTATTTTTGCCAGCTGCTTGTGATATAAGAGGAATAAAAACTTCAGCATGTTGGGAAAGGAAAGTAATCAACTTTGGCGTTGTAACAGGACCTCTGCTTTGGGTCGGGCAGCGTTACACCACCCCGCCGTTGCTTATTTTCTTAGAACACTCCTCCAAGTGTTTCTTTCCTTGCTTATGTGCTGGAGAGATGTGCTAACAAGACCTAGCTTTTGAATTTTGTGCATTTGAGCTCAATCTGTTCTTTCACTAGTAGCTTCAGTCTTTACAACAAAGCCGTCCAAAAAGATACCAATAAACAACGGGGAGTCTTATTTGCTCGCTCGCTCGTATCTTGCGAAGTGGGAATCATATAGTGTAAGTAAAACAATATGTGACATGACGCATGCGGGTCATGTGGAATATTAAAGAATGAGGACACTGGATCTGTGCTGCAATTTAACAGCGTTGCGCTAGAGACCAGTGCAGCTGTTGTGCGGAGCGGTCACGTCAGGTGGTCTGGGATGTGTTGAAGGAGTTCGGGGCGTTCTGACTCGGGCCACATGTGAGCCATGTTTAAAGTATCAATCTTGGAGGATGAGGTTGTAATGGAGGGTTAGCTCTGAGTAATGAGTACTGTAATGGAACTGAGGCCACACAGAGTTTTGCTCCCTTTTTTTTTTGACAGGGCTCATGCACTGGCTGGGTGTGAGGATGGTGACGCACCTCGCTCGCCAACTGGTGCACACTTACTCCATAGCTAAAACCTGCATGTGCAATCTGAATAGCAATGTTGAGCCGTTAATCTGTACAAAATAAAGATCTTATTGGATATATATATATCTTATAGAGCTCCGTAGAGGTGGCCCCGCTCCCCATGTACATTTAAAGGGCTCGGTCTAAGCTCACGAAAACGCAACGATTCTTAGTTACAGGTTATTAGTTAAACATTCCAGTTCTGTTAATAGATCCTCCTGAATCCTCCATAGTGGACCTTCCTTTTAGTTCCTGAACATTTTCCATACACTGTATTTTTCAATCATGTTAACAGCATTTCTCCTAGTAAATATCAATTACATCAAGTTTGTCATTGCTCTTTAGATGAAATGAACAGTTTCAGTGAGCATTTGAGTTCAGTAGGCTTAAAGTTATGCCAATCAGTCACTCTCTTAATAGGTTAAAGCTCTTCTGGGAGTTTTCCAGGACTTCAGGACCGAGCACTTTTCTCTTTATTTCTCTGAATTCAGTTTTTTCCATATCGATAGTTTCAAGAAAGAGCAAAGGCAGGCTAGTGAGGACAGGATTTGTTTATAGCGGTTATATCATAAGTGATTACAGGAATTACCCTACGTGGATGTTTCTGTTCCTGGACAATTTTAACCCTCTAAACTTTTGGCTTTCGTATACGTTATCTTGAGGCGCATTACACCGTAACTTAAGTGGAACTAATAGAAAAGGCCTGTGGTTATGAGCGCGTGGACGGTAAGTCTGGAGCCGCTGAGGAGTCTAAAAAGCAAATAATCCTTCAATTTTCTGATTTATTTTCAGAAAATTCTGTCTAGGTAGTATTTCTTTTTTTCCTCTTTTCATCTTTTTCCAGCCTGGACATTTCCTTGCTGTCTTTTTTTTTTTTTTTTTTTTTTTTTCCCCCTTCTTTTTCTTCCCCTCCTGTCCTTTACCTCTCCTCACTCGTTTCCTTTCTCTTTCTCTGCCTGTGTCTTTGTCTTTGTCTCTTCAGTGACGTGGTTTCTCCTGGCTCTGGCCCGGGAACTCCTCTCTCGCAGAGTGTATCGTTCTCGCTGTTCTCTATGGCTTGGGGGAAAACCCACATACTCTCCACGGTGCTCGAGTGTCCGAAGCATCACTGTGCGCACAGTGAGGCTCAACAGGATGGGCACAGCATCCCTGCCGAGGCCCAGTGGGCTGGAGGGTGCGTTGTAAGCGCTGGGCATGCAGGACAAAGAGGTTGGCAGAAAGCGCTTGCTATTGTTTGCAGCATGAGTGTCACCGTGCATGGGAAATAGCATATGGCTAGTTCACGTGTTGAATAACCATGTACTATTAGCCTCTTTTGGAATGTTTTGCCATCTTGCTTGCAAAATCTGTCCTGTTAAGCCGGTATGACTTTTGAGAAGCTTCCAACATGTATAGACATAAAAGCTGCTCATGATACTTCAATTCTACCTGGAGGTTGAGATGCTGAGTTTTATTGTCCTTTCTCACCACTTCATCTCTCCACCTTTCTCTTTTGTTTCGCGCTGTCCAGAGATCGACGTCCATGACCTCTCTGCTCAGGTCACCAGCCCGGTAGGCACTACGGAACCTGCTGAGATTGTGGCGGTTGGCAACCACACCTACTGCGTGCGCTTCGTTCCACACGAGATGGGCGTGCACACTGTGAGCGTGAAGTACCGCGGGCAGCATGTGCCAGGCAGCCCTTTCCAGTTCACCGTGGGGCCTTTGGGAGAAGGAGGGGCCCAGAAAGTGCGAGCAGGAGGCCCTGGGCTGGAGAGGGCGGAGATCGGTGTGCCAGGTACAGAAGTGATAGAAAAATCTCACTTGTCTTAAGAGATTAGGATGTTAGGGCTTGGTGTTTACAAATCTATGAACTACGGACACTTGACCAGTTTAACAGTTGGTCTTGTTCGGAAACCTTTGTTCCGAACCTTTGAGTATTAGTTAAGTTCTCAAAACTGTAACGATACCGATGTCTTCAATATGGAGGATACTGTACAGTATACTCTTCAGGAAAATATACTTGCTGGTGTGTGTATAAGAGTGTTTGTTTGTTTTTGTGTTCAAACCTTTGTTACATGCATTTGTGCACCGTGTTCTAGCCGAGTTCAGCATCTGGACACGCGAGGCAGGTGCTGGAGGCCTGTCCATCGCCGTGGAGGGCCCCAGCCGTGCAGAAATCTCCTTCGAGGACCGGAAGGACGGCTCGTGCGGCGTCTCTTACGTGGCTCAGGAACCTGGTGTGTAGAATTTCACCGTGATTGACGCAGAGCTGAGTTCAGAAACCTTGATAACGGGCTTTCGGTGTTTGCAGGTGACTACGAGGTGTCCGTGAAGTTCAACGACCAGCACATCCCCGACAGCCCCTACCTGGTGCCCGTGTGCGCGCCCCCACACGATGCCCGACGCCTTACTGTTACCAGTCTTCAGGTGAGACACGAGGAAACATCGCCACACCGGGGCGTGTCCGCAGCTATCAAAGAACAAGGGTTAAATCTCTGCTGTTGGCAGTCGCAGCTCAAGCAGGGGATTTGGCAAACTGGCGGAACAGACAAAACTGAGACACAATCCAGCATACGGAGTACTGGATAATATAAACGCATAATACTAGGCCGCAAATCCTTATAGTGGGTCATAGATGCACGTTTCAGGATATGTAGCAGAAACGGCAACTCCAAAAGGCAAGCTGATCTTTTCTGGCCCAGGTTTTAGAAAACCATTTGCGTTTGTGTGTAATGCAGCTTTACTGTTTATCGAGCGTTAGAATTTGGAGGTAGGAAAAAAACGTTTTGGTAACGCTTTCTATGGAGGCCGTATCTGTAATGTTTTATAATTACTTTTAAAACATGTTTTCTTCCAATGTGCAGAGTAATTCTCAGGTTAATTCTGATTATTTTTTTGACGTGCATATAATAGATATATTTTATTGATCCCGCAAGGAAAATTGTTAAATTGATGTAAAACTACTAAAATATATGGTATATAATATTTTTAGTGCTCTAATTAAAATGAGATATTGATGATTTGCGTATAAATAATAATTCATAATTAAGTGCTTGTTTATTTCATGAACGCGCATAATGCCTTAACACATTATAATGTATGTTCATGGTTTATTTTTAGTGTATGGTTTTCATAGAAAGTGTGAGTCTTGGATGTAGTTTAAAATTTGCAGGCGATATTTTGAGCTTGAGTGCTTTGAATTGAATTACAAAACCAATATGTTAAACATGTTGGACGTTATACAGGGTAGATTATGGAGGTTTAGTGACTTTTTGGACGGGCTGCATTTGCACGCAGTGTATGACTTTGAGTGGTAAAGTGGACTAATTGTGTTTGTTTACTTACTTATTTCAACAAGCACTCCCTAAACCTTAATGAGCCGTGACTGTGCGCTTGAGAAGACGGATAAATTGAGGGCGTTTTCTAACTCGAGCCTCCTTCTAACATTAGTCTCAGCTACGTAAAAAACCTTCACCACATGAGTTCTCCTGCACCATATGAGCAGTTTATCCACATGGGCATCTGCAGGGAATGTTTGTATATAATCCCTGATTTCATTCCTTTGTGATTAGCTGGAACCCTTCTTTGAATAGCTGCTGGACATCACTAAGCTTGTGTGGGACTTGCGAGGTGTTTCACTTGTGTTTCATTTAAAGGCTTTTAACAGACACTCGGCTACGAAACTCACCAGACGTGGCCAAAGCAGCGAGAGAGAGGAGCACCACATGCTCGTAGCGACTTCGCTTTTCTGTAGTGTGGTAAACTTAGTAGGTCATCAGTGTTTCCTGAAAGTACCTTGTAGAATGTGGAACCTCTTTCTCCTGAACTTTAGCAGGTCTGTTGTGAGATCAGGTAATGGTATCGGGTCGGAACTTTTTTAAAAACGAAATGTGGTGATTGCAATCGTTAGGACAGACTTTGTCAGAAAATCGAATTTGTACAATATTGCACATGTGCTAAATGTTAACACGTGGCAGCCAGGTCTTCCGTCGTGTTACTCAGGCTTGCTGATTGCTGGTTTAGGGCTATAAGCTATTTAATAAAAATAAATAAATAAATAAATAAAAAAAGAACAAACATCAGTGTGCGTAGCTAAACACTGAGCAGCCGGAATCGCTTTTTTTCCCTTAATGCACTTTGGCTTCGTTCTGCTCTCTGGATTTCCAACAAAGGCAGTTATGCAAAAGCTAATTTAATCCTTTAAATCTAATTTAAACCTTTAAATCTTTAGCAATGCTTACAAAATTGTTTGAAGTGCATGTGTGTGGTGGCCTGGGAAAACCGTTCATGTGGTCCAGTTTATATATATATATATATATACACACACACATTACATACATTTTCCTTTAGTTCTTCTGAAAGACGAAGAACCTTAAATAATTGCTGAAAAATCGACATTCCTGCTATCTTTGTAAAGATTTCTGTGTTTCCAATGGGAAATGATTTCTCTCTTTATCTTGCTCTATCAACATTGTTCCGTCTCGTCCCTTGAGCGGAAAAATCACCCGTGAGACTTAAACATGAGCCTCTTTGCTGTTCACCTCGACATTGCTAAGGAAATAATCGCTGAATAATCCAGTCCGATTTGTTCTGTCGTCTACATGAAAACATGTGTACAAAAGATTTTCCAGACGTCGAAAGCTGACGGGTTTTCTCAGCGCTACATGCAAAGATCGAGATGGAAATATGTGCTTATTTGGTTACTGGAGCTGTGAACCTTTTGCACATTTTCTTTCCTTGAATACGCTTCAGACGAGCATGTTTAGGTTGCTTGGTCACATTTTTGAATGAGTGTAAAATTGTATAAATTTGATCTTTTTTTTTTTTTTTAATGCAGCAACTCGGAATTCTGTAGTCCATAATGAAATGATTCTTTGGTGTGGATGGGTATGATTGATTCTCCAATGTTTACTGCTTCAGGAGTCAGGCCTCAAGGTAAACCAGCCAGCTTCGTTCGCTGTGCGTCTGAACGGTGCTCAGGGTGCCATCGACGCCAAAGTGCACAGTCCCTCCGGGGCTCTCGAGGACTGTGTGGTTTCCGAACTGGAACAAGGTAAGACTCGAACAGGGGCCAGCAGACAAAACATAAAGAAAGCATCAGAAAACTTGACGTGTGCTGTTTTTGAAAAAAATGAAACTTGACTGCATGAATTGACAGCATAAAGAGCTAAATTCATCCAAGTAAAACGTTCAGCTAAAAAATGTGTTTTGCTTGTTTAAGAGCCAGAGACCTGGTGGCCTTTTCCATTTCTCTCTGCATACTTGCTGGCAGACTTTCTCTCCAGTTAGCTCATCTTGTGAACGGTTCATTTTGCCTTAACTGTTTCATTGGTCCTTCTCCAGACAAGTACGCCATCCGATTTATCCCGCGAGAGAACGGCGTCCACGCTATCGATGTGAAGTTTAACGGCACGCACATCCCGGGCAGCCCGTTCCAGGTGAGAGTCGGGGAGCCGGGACAGGGCGGAGACGCCGGGCTCGTCACTGCTCACGGCGCCGGCTTGGAGAGAGGAACTACAGGTAACGCGTTTATTTTTGGATCCCTCTCATTTTGCTTGGAGGTTTCTGTGTTTATCTTTAACTCATGCCAGTTCGTGCTGTCTTTGTGCTGATAGATGGCCAGCATTACTTACACAAGACTCGGTTCCTGCAGAATTAAAATAATAAAAATGACACGTTTTTGGAGACTAGCTACATCAGCCTAGATGTTCTCTCAAAAACATTTAACTTGCTCCAATTTACTGTAATTTTAAGATCAAGCCTGCCCTCCAAATAACATGTTCTTCACAAATTATGGGGTATTAAGGTTAAAAAAAATGACTGCCTGCTACGTTTTTAAGCAAAGGACACGTTACAATCAAATAGGCTTGTTGAGCAGCTTATGCAACCTTTACAGCGTGGGTCTGGATAGACTTTATATTAAAGGGTTGGATTAAAGGGGAAGTCATTGATTCTGGAGAAGGAGTGTTGATATTTGAACTCAACCGCTAAACAAAAGCATCCCTTTGGTGCCCCCTTCAGCAGCTCCGCCCCAGACTCTTGGACTTGCGTTGCCAAGGCAACAACATTAACAATGACCCTTCCCCCTCCTCCCTGTCCTGTGATTGGCTGGAATCGTGTCGCATGGTTTGGTCTGAGCCACTTTCATTGTACACAGCTCTGACTCTGCAAACATGGAAACAAACACCAGATTTTCTTCAGCGCTCACACAAACATCTAGCAGACCATGAGAAGATATTTGCTGAATTTGACAAAGTACAATAGCAAAATGTCATGTATAGCCGAGGTGGACATCTAAAAGCTAAGAAAAACAATTTCCAAAAGAAGGAATAGTCTGGATTTATGCATCCATCTACACTCACAGGCCTTTTGTCCAACATGTTCATGTAGGTTTGGCATTATCTGACTCAGTAAACATGTCTACATGCAAAAGTTTTCATGCCTTGCGCATTATTTACTAGCCTGTTCGTGGCATTATTGTTCTGAATTGCTGCTCGTGTACTTTACCCAGGCACCCAGTCCGAGTTCACCATCAACACCAGCAAAGCAGGACCAGGCTCCATGGCAGTGACCGTTGAAGGACCTTCAAAAGTGAAGCTCGAGTGCCAGGAGTGTCCTGAGGGCTTTAAAGTGCACTACACACCAATGGCTCCTGGAAATTACCTGATCAGCATCAAATACGGCGGCCCTAATCACATCACAGGAAGTCCTTTTAAGGCCAAAGTCACAGGTATGGACAAGACTTGAGATCAAAGTTTCACAGAGAGCACGGATTTCACGAGATATTTCCAGCTGCACAGATTCAGAATAGTATCAGGCAAACTACAAAACTCAGAGCGAGCAATGATGTTTAAGAAACCACTGTCATTTGTGAGCGTTAAAGGTGGCTCCCATGGTCCCTAATATTTAAATTTTACACACTTTTTTTTTTCCGTATTCATGACCCCATAAAAACACAGCCGACATCCTGTGGTTACTTCTGAGTATTTGGAAAGTAAGATGTGTTTTTCTTGCTCTCCCCCAGTTTTCATGAGGCTCAGATGAATTTTCCTGAAGATATGGAACATGAACAAGGCTCCCCGGATCAGACCTTTTTGGGCCAGATATTAATAACTATTTCAGGGGGTGCAAAAGTATGAAAATATTTCAACTTAAACATATAGCGCACCTAATGTAGTTTTAGGTCTCAGATAACAAATAGAAAAAGTATGGAGAAAACCTTAGACGTGGAGCAACATGGATATAACTAATGATTTAAAAATTTTTGTTTTATTTAAGAGTTTTCTCTTCCTTCTTATCTTCCAATTTTATCATTTCTGTACTGGTGTCCAAGTGAAAAATTAAAAACAGGAGCATGGTACTGAATCGTATCATTTCATATCTCCTCAAAAAGGCTCCTCGAGTTCTTGGCAGCTTTAACACTAATGCAGAGATGGCTGCTTCCTGTAAGGCTCCGTTTGTCTTCAGTGTTTGGTTTCTGTTAGTGGTCAATGTGCTGTATAAATTTGTAGGGGGGAAAAAAAAGGACAGTTTGTCCTGCAGGTGTGTGCATTGCTGACTTTGTTCATTTGTAAATGGATCCTTGACTTTGTTTATACAATTAACAGGTAAGGATAATCTGAGTGTTTTGGTCAGGCCAAACCACAGCAAATTAGTGTTTTCTGGCTAAGCAGAGGAACTCGGGATTACTTCTGTGATCAGTTTGCACGCACTTATGACTTTACAGTACTATACACAGGGTTTGTTGAAAACCCTGATATAATCGCTAAGGATTTCGGGACGTACAAAGTGAAATTCTGTTTTAACCAGTGCAGTTTCTGATGAATGCATTAGCAGTTTATTTGTGATGCTCACCTTACATTCCTCCCTCCTCCCTCTTCAGGCCCCCGGCTTGTGAACGTGACCAACGCCAGCGAGACCTCCACACTGATGGTGGATCCCACGGTCAGGGCGTTCGGTGCCAACTTGTCCAACGCCATGCCCAAGGCTGCTTCCGATGCCAGCAAAGTGACCAGTCGAGGCCCGGGTCTCAGCAAGGCCTACGCGGGCCAGAAAGCCAACTTCTCTGTGGACTGCAGCAAAGCGGGTGAGCAGCAACGGCAGAGACGTCCTCATGACTCACTTTATATAAAATAACTTGGCTGCAAAGGCATGCTGAATAATTGATAAATACTTTGCAGTTCATGGTAGTACTTAATACAGATTGTTCTGAAGCAGAAAGCCGTTTTGTTTCCTCACTGATGGCTAATCATTTATTAATCGGCACACCAGTCAAGCCTCTTGCTCACAGTTTTACAAACCTTATTATTATTATTATTATTACTACTACTACATGGCTGTTCAAATGATTATAAAAAGATGGTTGTTTATAAACGCAAACGCTGAGATTAGACATTGAGCGCTTGCATATTGCGTTGTATTAGAGACATTTTTGTTTATCATTACAGTAAATAAGGGATTGTGTTACATTTGAAGTAGCATTAAATATGTATGTGTTTGTGTGCGTCTAGGTAAGAACATGCTTCTGGTAGGAGTTCTCGGACCTCAGACCCCATGCGAGGAGATCATGGTGAAGCACATTGGCAGCATGCAGTACAACGTCAGCTACGTCCTGAAGGAGCGTGGAAACTATGTTCTGGCGGTGAAGTGGGGCGAGGAACACATCCCTGGCTCACCATTCCAGATCACCGTGCCTTAAATCTGACCCAAACGTCACGGGAGCAATAGAATACAGCCAAACCATCCGACACTTAATTACACCTCATATCAATGACAAACTTGCACTTGAATTTGTATTTTGTACAAATGCGGACTGTCGACGTGCTCAAGTTGCAAATCCTTTGCGGTTGGTGTTTTTACCACTGACGAGTTTCTCGCCAACGTTGGATTCAGTCCGATGAGTCTCCATTCCTTTGAAATCTTATTTACTACTGATGCTGTTTTGTCCGTCTGACTCGCGTTGTACATCCATTACTGTCGTTTTTTGATTCTCGTACCTGCTGCGTAACCCGGACTACTGCGATTTGTTTACATGTTCACGAATCAAACCAGGCTAGACTGATAGTTATCGATTGAACCACTTCGACAGACTTTGCATTTTTCTTTCATATGTAATTCACTCGATCAGAGAGTAGATGCATCATAATCATATCCAAAGTGTATTCAAGTTAATCCAATAGCTGGGTAAGATGTGAATTTGGAACGAGCATGAAGAATGCATGTAGTCCATCTCTCTTTCTTTCTTTTTTTCCTCCCAGTTTTTTGAGGGGAATTGCAGCATTTGTACAACTGTTCTTTTAGCACATATTTTTGCAAAGCATTTAAATTGAAATGTCCACTCACCCAAAGCACACAGTATTCTGTCTTGACTTTTGCGGAGATGATTGGAGAGAATTCAGCTCCTAGCAGTTACAGTGACAAATTTGCAAGGGTATTTTCTTATATTACTGGCCTTTGTCTATTCTAACTACTTTTGATAAGGTAATAAAAGTATTTTTTCTTAATGTTTTAAACGCAGAAAGGGCTATGCTATTATTGTACTCGTAGTCCAGGGTGCCTTAATGTGAAATGTACATTTTGAAAATTTAAAACAAACTGGAATAAAGATTGCAAAGAATTGTCTTGTGTGGTGCAAAATTGATTACGCAGTAGTGTCACAGGATTATTCATGCAACTTTAAACACTGCTCTTGTATCCACAGGCGACCAGCAACAATGTCTTGGGTGACTCTTAAAGCGCCATTGTTAGCGTTTGATAAAAAAAATCTGTGTGCATTTTCAAATCTTCACTTGTTAATCTTTTTTTTTTTTTTTTTAGCTGAAATTTCCTCTTCAGCTTGCAGGAGCCCTTGGCTGGAGATATGAGGTAAGCTTGCTTTCAGATTGTACTATAGTGTGCAAGGCTAAATATAGAAACCTTTTGTCTGTCCTGTGCCATGAGTCTGTTTCCCTGCAACACATACTATTCAGTTATAATTTATATTGCCATGTGCAGCGCACAACTTCCGTTCAAGCGGATCTCAATTACATGTAATGTGCTTCCTGGCTGAAGAGTGCCATTTTCTGATCCACTTTAATCAGGAGCGGTTTTCATTTCCTCTTATTTTGGGGTATTAAAGCGTTTTATTCATGCTCTGGTTTTGAATCCTGGACTGAATCCGATGCATTAGGCTGTGACCTTTAGAGTGTGCCACTGCCATCATTTGGGCTAATGTGAGAACTGCATTTGCAAGAAGAAGGGAGAGGAAAAAAAAAAAAAAAAAGTTCTCCATGACTCAAACATTTTTATTTAGTTTGGTCACTTTTTAAGCTTTTTATGCTTAATTGTTGTGCACAGGAAATGGAGATGAGCTACCCGAGTACACATGGGTGCACTCTGGGTCATCATGGATCTTCTTTTGTTTTTCCTGTCAGCACTTTTTTTTTTTTTTTTTGTGTGCATGCGCAGTTTGTTCTCCTGCTGAGAATCCGACCTCTGATTGGACGACCCACAGGCGAAGCATGAGCAACAAACTGCTCTTGGGTTTCCCTTTAACCAGAGAGAGAGCACTCCGGCCAGTGCACATTAACTCCGGCTTGAGAATGAGGACCTTGCTGACAACCCAGAAGCAAAATAGCTACCGGGAGCTGATTATGAAGGAGGCGTACACACGGCTCAACTGGAAGTTGAAATATGGCAAGGACTATCCGGTCAGGTTCAACTTGCACAAATCCAATGCCTTAAATCTGACGACTGCTCCTAAAGTCACTCTACCACCTGTAGTAAAACCTCCAGAGAAGAAGAAGGAAGCCCCGGTGCTACAGCGTGCTCTCGGTGAAGTTCCTCTAATGCGACCAGTCAGTCCTCAATCCAAAGAGACTCTTTATAAAGGTTTATCCAAAGAGGGCAAAGGACGCAGCCTGTATTTGCAGAGACGTGTGCAGAAGATGCCTGAAGAAAGGTTCGAGTACCCGTTATTGTCCTCGTGGGAATACGGATGGAGATTAGGTATGTTTGGGTAGTTGTCATGATGTATGTCATTTTCCTTGTTAAACGCTAAACCTCAATTTCATTGGCAGAATTCTTGCATCACTATGTTCACAGGTGATTACAGACATGACTACAAATCACCAGTTAATGGAAGATCAGCAGTCGTCAGGAGCACTTTCTATGCCAGGAATGGTATTTTTAATATTCCCTCTGCAACCGATCACCTTAGGTGACCAACTTTTTTTAAAAACGCTGGATCGCACTGAAACAATTTACAACCACACTTTAATTTTCCACATAATTTCTAACAAAAACCAAGGGTTTGTACCTTTTTTTTTTTTATTTTTTTTTTTTATTTTTTTTTTTTTTATGCTGCAAAATTAGCTTTCACATTACAAAGCATGTCTAAAGAGCTACTGATTCAGATGTGTTGAAACAAAAACACTTTCATGTTCAAGTTCTTTTGTAATGAAATTAGATCTATTCACATGCCATCAAGTGGGGATTAAATTAATGGCAGGTGAAAGCAAGAACTTTGAAAGCCAACACGGCGTTTCTAAGCAACCGCTAAACACCTGGATTGTGCTGGTTTATAATTAACGTACATCACCTTCGAAAAGCCTTGAGGTTGCCTTTCTTTAAAAAAAAAAAAAAAAAAAAAAATTGGTATTGTTTCACTTTAATAATCATGAACATAAACAGGTTTAACATGTAACCTAAATGTTCACGTGACACCTGATTAGTTTTAAATTACTGTACAGTGCAGGGAAAAATTGTGTGGCGGTGGTGGTTTCCTTCTAAAGAATGCGAGGTCCAGAAATGAATCTTCTCAACCTTTTCTCGGAGCCGCGTTTACGGTAATGCACAGAGGAAAATGGTCGCTCACATCCAAGGCCTAGCAAGAGTAAACAAGGAAAAAAAACTAATTCAAGGGGTACTAGTACTTTTTTTTTTTTTTTTTTTTTTTTTTTTTTTTTTTAATTATTTTTTTGATTTCCAAGTTAAAATCATAAAATGTTTCGCGGTTTCATGCACAGTAATAGTGCACAGACTGACGAGTTCTGTTAAGACGTTGCACCGTCTTTGTGATTGGTGTCATGATCCGAGTCCCAAACTGAAAACTAGACGTTACATTCGGGAGCGCAAACTTCAAGTATTTACACATCTAAATAGTCTAAAAGACAGATGAACAAAACAGCCATTTTGTTAAGTTTGACTATAGTAAGATTTTGAGAGGTTTTAAAATCACTAACCATATGAAAATCAGTTAGTGTTATTACTCAAAAATGGTCTGGAATAATACATGCATGTGTACTATATGACACTAATTTGTTTAGTCATTTGTGGCAGTTATTCTGCCAAAAAATGTTGCATGCATAAATAAAATTCATTCATTTAACAGGCAGCATTACAATTTTCACAGTGTAGCAGTACCAGGAATAAATTTCGAAACATCATTAAAAAGAATGATCAGTCCTGGACTCTTAAATATGTCCATATTGTATATTTAACATTATTATACTACAAGCACCAAATTTGTTTGACAAGCACGACACATCAGAGATCCCTCTAGGACCAGTACTCGGGCCACGTTTATTCCTCTACCATGTTTATAGACATCCTGAAAGCATATTTTGTGTTCGGACTGAGGGTGAAATATCTGTGTACCTCTTGTTCAGTGAGTCCGAACGCCTGTTTGAAGTCATAAACCTCTACTGACTCCCCTTTGACTGCCTGGACCATCGTCTTTCCATGAAGAACGATCCTGTAGAAAATGTGCATCAGACATTACTCCAATACATCAGATGAGCTTCAAAGACGTATTAACATATATTTTTAGATTGCGTTGCTTAAATATTAGTAGATATTCGTTATTAATCGCTTTTTATCTTTTTACATTTTTCTTGTATAATGGTCACATCCTTGTGTTTTTTGTCCTTTCATTAACTTTCCAAGAGTGTCCTTATTATGTTTTTAAATGACAACTCCTTGTGAAGCAAGTTATCTTTTAATGTTAGGCATGTCCTGAATAAAATGTATTATTATTACAAGAGTGAATCAAATGTAAACCTTAAACATTCAACATAAATTTGAATTAAATCAACTTTATTTTAACTTGATTTAACTTTGAATTAAATCTTTTTTTTTTTTCTAGAGGAATTTTGAGGAGTGCAGGAACACAAAATTGAGACTAAGCAAAAAAAAAATAATCCTACACTGACTCCTACTCGCATTAAACAAGGCATGATAAAAATAAATAAATTAATTAAAAAGGTTGGTTTTGTTTGACAACATTGTGCAGTGAATTAATCTGAATTAATGCTGAATAAATGGACAAGGTCTTGTTTGCAAATTTGCACCAATTTTTAATGACTCCGTTCATAGGAAAAGTATCATTATGTCTAACCATCACGTCCTGAAGTCCGTTATTCCTCTTAGAACATATTCATACGGTGAGGAACGGCCCCACTGATGGATTCTGGAAATTTAAGGGGTTTGATTTTTATTTTTGATTTGAAGTTGAACTCTGGTTCCAAATAATGGAACTGATGATGCCACTATGATGTAATACCAGCAGAATTGTCTATTTTTTGTTTGTCATGTAAAGAAAAACTGAGGACATCAAAACAAATGTATGTTTTATTTTTATTTATTTTTTTTATTCCTGACCTGTCATAAGCGCATCTCGTGGACTCTTTCACTGAAGTGTCCAGTTTATCGTCCGTTAGCCACACGAAGCTGCTGTCTGAGCGCAGGCGAATGTTCTGCCATTCTTTCTTGGGGACATAGCCACAGGCAGCGTTGAAGTCCCCCATGATGATAAAATTCTGTTGAAAAGAAATGTCAGGTGGGAGGACAGAGGTGAAATGGGAACTGAGAGAAGTAATCAGAGACCTCGTGTGTGTGTGTGTAACCAGGTGCATGGAAGAAGTGATGAAAGATCAGTTACACTTGTTCAGAGGAATGTATCTCTTATTTCAGCTTCACCTCTGTGACCTCTATACTCTACTGTCCAAACATCAAAACAAAAGTCCTGCACAATGAAGAATTTCTGTACGTTTTCTGCGTTAGTAAGCATATATAGTATTAGTCTTTGTATATTAGAGATATAGTATATAACGTTTATGCTTATTTTTCTATAACGGCACATCCTAAACTGTTTTATTCCTTTTATACTGCACTTCTTTTTTTATTTACTAATGAAGGACATGCTGTTATTATTATCCGTAGTTAATTTAAGTGTGGTACCTCTGTGAAAAAATTTTAATTCCTGCTATATCTTATTGTGTATCAGCAATAAACAGCTGATCACTCACCCGCTGCTTTCTCTTTCTCTCAAGAATTTAATAAAAAATAAAATAAATAAATAATGTAGCTTGTCATGTAACCACAAGCTCCTCTATCTGAAGACTTTCCAGTGCTGGAAAACTTAGTTGTACTTCTTTCTGTCACAACTGGACAGTGACACCGGAGACTCCTCTCATAAATGTCTAACATCTCCTTATAGAAAATCAACAATTCAACAAAAGTCCTTTTTGAAGTCTTTAGTTGTTACTATAGAAACCAAAACATATTAGAATGAGTGCATTAATATAGAAGTGTGGGATGCCTGGTAGCCAGCACTACTATCAGAGCTTATAGAAAATTAATCAACATCATCTGACCAATCAGTTTCAGAATTCAAGAGCATATAAAATGGACATCATAAAAATTGATTATGTACTTTACTTGTGATTGCCAGCGTTGAGAGACATTTTGGTAAACATCATACAGCTCATCTATTTCTTTAACTGCTGCTTCTGGGGGTGTATGAATGGGTATGATGACAAAATCCTTGATTTCTGTAATAAAAAAAGTCCATGTTGAAACATTTCGGGCCTTTCCAATCCTTGATTATTTAAAATGAGGTTAGTTAGATGTGCCATCGTAGCCCTGAAGGATCAAATCATTGACTATAGGATTCAGGAACATAATTTTGAAATTTGATGCAATTTCCTATTTAAAACAGCAACAAAGAAAAAGTGATTGAACATGATGCTTTATTTTAATGGCTGGTTAGTGACATATTGAATTAGTGCACTAGCTAGGTAGTAAACTAGTTGTCCGTCTCCTCCATCTTTCTTTATGTTGTGGCCATCGTTGCGTTGAATGCGATAGTTAATAATGTAGTTACTTGTAGTTACCGAATAATGTAGTTACTTGGTAGTGAAATAATATTAATCGTATCAATGTCGACGTTGCATTCGACACATTTGTTCGGTCATGTTCAATCACACTTTGGTGGTTAAACAGAGGAGGAATCAGGGTTTGGTTTTAACCTGTAGTTGGTGATGAAAACCAGACAACATAAGGTTCTCTGGCGAAGGCATCAATGTCTTGAGTCTGCATGTCAGGATACTGATAAACCGACTTCACAGACACCAACTTCTTCCTGTTTGTAGAGGAAATGAGATTAATAAAACATGTCACTAACCATATATGTTCTAAAGCACCATAATATTTCTTTCTAAATATTTCCTGGTGTGTGAATCCAAACTGGCGGTACCTGTAGACGAAGGCATACTGCTCCTTGTACGATTTTCGACCCAGCCTCTGACTGATGACGTAGCCGTATTCAGGCTTCTGGCCACTGTACTTCCTGTGGACGCAATGTGTTGCTCAGTGACTACCACTTTACACCGGTTTTATTTTCCTACTATAGTTGTTACTGTTCAGGTTCTGCTAGGATGGAGTGTCCCTGTGCCACTCCGTTGAGGGAAATAAGAGTCAAACGAAAATTTTATATTTATATATCTATATTAATCTGTTTATTAAGGGTTCGTGCAGACCTGTTCAGATGAGTCACCAGCCGAGGAAACGCCCGGCCCTTAGCATCTTTGATTTCCATGACGAGCATGACGTCACAGCGGCTAATACTCTGCAGTGTGAATAGGAATGGACTGTTATGGATGAGGTCATATTTTAGCATAACCTTGTAATCGGCAGTTGACAACATGCAGTCATACAACATACACTCAAGCTCATTACAAGCTGTTTTAGATGTCCCTTTGTTCACCACTCTTTGATAGAGCAGATATGCTTCTCATCACAAGCAAGAGGGAATATCATTAACCAGGGTTGCCGGGTTTTTAGCAAAATTTCCAGTCCAATTACATCTCAAAAACCACACAAAAGACATAAGGTAGCCCTGAATTTTGCTCATTGGAAAAAGGAGGCCCTTAATCTTCCCTTGTGTGAAACAAAGTCACACATTTCCATTGTATGGAAATGAACAGAACCTCCATAACTCCCCTGCCCCTCTCCGAATCTTTGCAATACATCTTCCAACACACTTCATAGACACACTTTACAGATTCCCATAATTCATAGACACACCGTGTCCAATTATTTCTTTTAAACTAGACCAATTTAGTGTAAAAACCTCAACCTGGCAACCCTGTTATTAATTGCTTATTAATCCCACTGCTCCTCCTCTGCTTCCTTCCCTAATGAATTATTACTACTAGCACACTTTGCAGTTCTCATTTTTGGCCACTAGGTTCAGGAATAACTATGGAAGCTAGACGGGGCAGTGAGCATGCTGCCCCACAATTGGACATCTAGATAGATGAGCAAATCAAGGCAATGTCAGCTTTTATCTGTCAAATAGGAACGTTTTAGAATCGCATTTTTGACTGAAAAGCAGTATTTGGTATTTAAATGGAATTTAAAACATAAGTTGTTTCTGCAAACCACAGGGATAAAAACTTTTGCACTAGAGGAGTACATTGATTCAACAAAAAAGTTGATTGATTTTTACTATAAAGCTTATGTGTAAACTGTCCATGTTGATTATCATGAGTGTGTTGGATGCTGTGTTATACAAAATTATAGCAGTATAGTAGGTGTACCAGATTAATTCTCTCATCTTAGTGGGAGAGAGTATGATAAAAAAAAAACTGTCTTGTGATACTCCGGGAAGTGAAACACTGATTTAAACTTTAGAGTTAAAAAATGCTTAGAGTACCCAAGAATGCACCGAGTGTTCAAATTTGCACAACTTCCTGTTTATAGCTCAGAAACATCTGCAAAAATATAGATTTTTTAATTGATATATTCTCTGGTATTAAAAGTCAATAACTTTAACAGAGACAATAATTACATTTATATAAATGACCTCTAATAGTGATTTTACATTTACATTTCTACAATATTTCCTACATGATGTGTACAGTACAATATACTTAATTTAGTGTTTTATGGTGTAAACAATATTTAGCTGCAGAGACATAAAGCACATCTCACCTCCAGTATCACATTCAGTACTTCAGGTTTAGAGATCTTGCTTTCCCCAAAGGATCTTATGTTGAAGGAGCATATTTTGAGGCTTAGGGCTCCTCCGAAGCTCAGCAGGAGAAACACAGTGGGCTTCATTACTGCGGCAGAGGACGCGGCAAATGAGAAGAACTGTTAAAGTTGAAGTCTCCTATGCTGTATATATCACCACTTCCTCAGTGTTATTGCTTCCTCATCTGCACACTGCAAAATCACCACTATTCATAAGAAGCCTTTATATATAGTCACTTCTGTATAAACTGTTGTTCTTCCGAGGGCCCATATCTGGAGTCACATATAATGCATGTATCCTGTTTGTGTCTGTAAGCAACTCCATATTAGGCAGTGAATAAGAAACATCAATTTGAACTCTGAGAAGCTGAAGTTTGTGAACGAAGACTGCAGTGAGCATCTGATTATTTGGCATTTGGACTGATCGCAAATGTGAAATTTGAATTTACAATAAACTTATAATAGAAGTATAACAGCAGCATAGTAATAAAATTACAAAAATGAATTCATTCTCACTAAACTTAAGTAAATTAAATTTTTGTCTAAATATAAATAATAGTAAATGAGCATAAATAATGAGCAATAAACAAGCTGCTGCTGTAACAAAAAACTGTAAATAAATAATGCAGGATTCTGTTCTAATGTACTACATTTTGTCATCTGCAACATTAAATATTCCTGTATTACATGACCACATATTTAAAACGACAGTACATACACAATATGGCCAGAAATATGTGGAGACCTGACTACTTGTAGAACATCACATTCCACCTTTATTTCCCCTTTGCTGCTATAAAAACCTCCACACTTCTGCAAAGTCTTTCCACTAGATTTTGGAGCGTGGCTATGGGGATTTGTACTCATTCAGCCACACAAGCATTAGTGAGGTCAAGTGCAGATGTTGGGTGAGGAGGTCTGCGGTGTAGTCGGTGTGCTAGTTCATCCCAAAGGTGTTTATTGGGGTTGAGGTCAGGGCTTTGGGCAGGACACTCAAGTTCTTCCACTACAACCTTGGCAAGCCATGCTTTCATGGAGCTCACTTTGTGCACATTGTTATGCCCCTGTATAAAATCAACAATTTAAAAATGGACAGTGTGCTCCCATTTACTCCCATTTTATAGAAATGAAGCCAAAATACCTCAGCCATGTTATCAGATTTGCAGCCAGAGCTAGCTCCGCCCCCTTCTCTGGTAGAAATGATCAGATGAATCCAGTCACATTCTCAAATGCTCTTTATTATATCTATCAATAGAGCTTAAATAGGTTCAGCTGGAGATATTTCATTTATCACATGAACTGGAAATTTGCTGACAGATGGATGTGAAGGTGGAATGAGCCGGCAGTGAGCTCACCAGGGTGAGTTAAAACTCATTAATTGGGATGCATGGCTATACCAAGCACACTGTAAATTAACTAACTACTTATAAAAGCCATTTTAATGTTATTGGTAGCATATGTGTGTTCACTGACAAACAAATGTATTGTGCAAATTTCGATAGCTGGCTGGCTCTAGGCTAGGTAGTTAGCGCAAGTGGTAGCTAGTGTGATTACACTAACCTTTTCCTATGAAATCTCTTAATGTTTCACATTTTTTTTAATAGAAATGGCTAACAGTTTGCATTTGTGCACGTTCAGATAACTAGACTCTGCTGGCCCAGGCTGTCAGTCAAGTGTAGCCACACCTTCTTACTTTACAGTAGTTTTAAAAACTAATTTCTGGGGGAAAATAAAAATGTGCATATATCAGCATAGGGACTAACTGTTCGAATTCGAAACTCTAGCTGGCAAGAAAGTTTAGATGAGAAAAGTGACATGGAATGTAGGCAGTTTTGTCATCGAAACACATGGGGTGGGCGGGGCTACAAACTGTACTGCAGCCTGCCAGTAGGGGCGCTAGACCTGTGGTGGCTTCCCTTTTTAGACATGATGAGCTGTCTATTTTTTGTACAGTCGAGACGCTGTAACAGGTTTGGGCCTCTTAGTTCGCGTGAAGGGAAACTGTAAAGCATACAAAGACATTCTAAACAATTGTGTGCTTCAAACTTTGTGGCAACAGCTTGTAGAAAAAACATATATGGGTGCGAAGGTCAGGTCCGCGACACATTTCTTCATTGTTGAACATTAACAAACAGTATAATATAATAATCAAATCATATAGTATAATAATCAATAACGAGGTGGTGTGATGTGGCCTGACACAAAGTGAAGTTACGGTTACCACCCTAAAGTCAATTATTTTCCATTAACAGCACATGCTGAGATGTTTTATTCCTCTTTTACCACAACAATTTGGCCATTTTTCATTTGGTAAACAATGGTGTTTTACATTTCATGTTGGGGAACATCTGCCAAACAGGTTAGTTCCTGTTCACACTTGGAACAGCAAAAAGCATTTGTTCCCTCACGAGCCTCTCTTTTTTCTCATTAGACGTTAATGCAGCTTGTCAAATTACTGGGAAACTGCAAAGCTGAACACTTTCCCGAGTCAGGATCATTTTGAGTCTTTAAAACTTTAGGGAAATCAGAAAACGCTGTGAGGAAGCATGTCCTCTCTAGGCTTAAATCGAAAATCCCACACTGTGCACCTGCTAGACATTTCTGTCGGCGTAAAAGTGACTTAGTCACTTCCCCTGTGCGTCCCCTTTAAAGTTCAGAGCGGCTCTTCAGTCGCGCGAGGCGCAGGAATCCTCGCTCGTGCGTCCAACTGTGTGTTGCCAGATTGATCTGAATCTCGTACACGCAGCGCCGTTTTAATCACGCTTATGTAACATTACATTGATAAGGCTCATAGGGTGTATAAACATCATATGAAAATAATATCACATTCAGAAATTATGTGAAATAAAATAACATGAAAATCATGTGGGGAAAATTACAGGTGAAAAATAAACAAATTGTGAAAAACCACATGAATCATGGGAAAAAAATGTGAGAAAAAAAACCATGTACATGTTACAAAAATTACAAATCATGAATATAAATGAATCATTTTTAAAAACAAAAACATGTAGTAAATATATTACGCAAATAATACAAATATTACATGAAAATCTCGTGAAAATAAATTAAATAAATATAAATATAAATACCAAATGTGAAAATACATTAATTATGAAAAAGTCAAGTCGAAATAAAAACAAATGCACTACATGTGGAAAAAAGTGAAAGTAAATGAGCCGTATGTGAAAAATCATTTTGGGAAAAATCATGTGAAAATAAATGTATCACAAAAAATAAATGGTACATATGATTGTACATTACGTGTACATCCTATACGTGGGACAAAATAAACAAACCATGTGTAACAATTACATGTGAAAAATTAATCACAAATAAATTCCCATGTAAAAATAAATTAGGTGTAAAGAGCTGTGTGTAAAAATCATATGTGAAATAAACCGTCATCATTATGTGACGAAAAACACATGCCCTACACGTGGGAAACAGTTAAAAAATATGAAATATGAAGTGTCTAAGAACAAGGTGTAAAATTTAGAATTGAAAATCATATAAAGGAAGAGGTATTTATTAGCATTAGCGTGAATTTGCTGTGTGTGGGCATTCCGAATCAACCTGGCAACCTTGTATCGTCTGATTATCCAACCTCTTGTGAGACAGAAGCTGAAGTGTGTGTGTGTGTGTGTGTGTGTGTGTGTGTGTGTGTGTGTGTGTGTGTGTGTGTGTGATATAGAGAGAGAGGAGGAACATTCAGCTTTTGAAGAGAAGCCCCCGTCACATCTGGGACTCTACTGAAGGTAGACTGTCTTTAAAATAGTATTATATTATGGCAGAAGAACCGCGTTTTGTTCTATAATATAAATAAACCTGTTCCTGTTTTTTTTTCCTGTTTATGCTAAACTGAACAGCAATAACATGGAGGATAATCACTAAAACACTCCAGGCGCTCATTCTTACCTGAATGTGATGTAGCTTTAACAGCTAAACTGCAGTGCTGTGTTTCTTTTCTTTTTCTTGCCATTTAATGGTTTTATTATAGAGCCGTTACAAACGCGCGTGCACACGCATGTCATGAACAGGGGCAGCTGCAGTCACGTGACCAGCTTAGACTTTGGTTCCTGTTCATGGTTTAATCTGTACATTTGCACCCATCAACCTCAGCAAGCTTTCATCTGATTCCCTGTGTATTACTCTGCCCCCTTGATGCCCCCTCTGCCCTTCTGAACAGACTGAAAACAGCCACAGATTGCAGCTGTAACATGATGTGAACTTGTGTGTGTGTGTGTGTGTGTGTGTGTGTGTGTGTGTGTGTGTGTGTGTGTGTGGGATGGAGTGGGATACATTTTTCTTTTCCTATTTTTAAGAACCATTAAATTCTTAATAATGGAATCTCACAGCAAGAAGGTTCTGGGTTCGAAGGTTCGGGGGTCTTTCTGCGTGGAGTTTGCATGTTCTCCGCGTGCCTGCCTGCGTGGGTTTCCTCCAGGTACTCCGGTTTCCTCCAACAGTCCAAAGACATGCAGATTAGGTCAAGTGGTTACTCTAAATTGCCCGTAGATGTGAACGTGAGTGGGTGTTGAATGGTTGTTCGTCTCTGTGTTAGCATCAGCGATGGATTGCCGACCTGTCCAGGGTCAAAGTCATGCCCTGCCATGCGCAGAAAGTCAGCTGGGATTGTCTCCAGCGTCCCCATGACCTGCAACGGATAAGCGGTGTAGAAAGTGAAGGAATGAATATCTTGTTGAAAGATATGTTGAGTTCTGCAAAGACATTATATAACATGTCATTACTTACTGTGCTGTATGTATTTTATACCTTTTTTATATATGAATATAAATTCTGTACATATTTATTGTTAAATGATTTACAGCAATGTTTAACATGCTCAAGACAGCAACAGAAAATCATTGTGTTTCATTTGGCAGGAGATTGCCTGGGTTGGCAGAATTCTCCTCTCGCAATGTTTTTTCAAGATAAAGATTGTCCAATTTGGAAGACAGTCATCTTCTAAATGTATTATTTTCCTTATGCAATGAGAATGCAATCCTATAATTCTGTAAACCTGCTAAAAGTACCAAGAACTTATTGGCTACTAACACAATGTTGTGAAATTCAGCGCAGGTGCCATTTTATCGAACCGTGACGTACAAATATTTGTAATGCTCCGTTTTTGTTTTACAGGAGAACTGCTGCGATGGATCTGGACGTGGTGAACATGTTCGTCATCGCCGGAGGCACTCTTGCGATCCCCATTTTAGCTTTCTTGGCTACTTTTCTGTTTTGGCCTGCAGCACTTATCAAGATTTATTACTGGTGAGAGTGTTTTTTTCCATGATGTTTTATTTGTAGTTTCCATTACATTACATATTTACATTACACTGAATGTTTTTCTTCTTGATAAAATTGCATCAAACCACAGGGCTGTTATATTCTGCTCGGTCGGGAGGTGTTGATTAATTGTGTACTGTAACAGCAGCTCTGACCGTAGTTCCGTCTGCAAGACAAATCGCAGGTTTGTATTTGTGTGTTATCGTTTCTATAGTAACAACTAATTCACATTTATTTCGCATTTGTTGAATGAGTCTAGTGCTTGAGAGAAAAGATGTAAACGACCGTTTATAGTGGCCATAATGTTTCTTGGAGGTTCAGCAGCGTTTAATGTAAGCACGCCTTAATAAGTGAAAGAAATTTGGTGTTTTGGGAAGTCAGTGTGTTCAAAAACGCTTCGGCAAATGTGCTGTTATTGGAAAATAATCAACTTCAAATTGCTAAAATCTGGCCGAATCACACCACCCTCATGTGTAACAGCTCATTCCTAAGTGTTACATACTGCACAAGTGCACCAGGAATATTTTTAATCTTACAGCTGCTTATAATCTTACTGTGTATAACATTTTTTATCCTGTGTGAAGTATGAAGGAAATCAGTGTTTGTTCCAGTTTGCTGTCATGTCATGCCGCTTGGCTTGTCATTCTGCAGACTTGTGCTTGTCATGTCATGGCATTCGAAAATGCACGGTTAAGCTTATCTGTTCATAAAGATCAGGGAAGGTACCTCTAATGCTGCTTATCTTTGGCCTTGTGAAACAGAAGTGGGTGAAAGGTGACACAGTGGAAGGTGACAAATTCCTCTGTGGGATAAGTATAATGTAATATTTTCAGTAATGAATAAAATAATATATCATTCATAATGAACATATATATTCATATATACACTCATTTTTGCATATTCTACACTGACCCCTTAGTACAGGTTTTATTTATATTATTATTAAATATTGTATACAATAACCTTCTGGAGTGTTCTTTAACATTCCAGTGACAGAGCAGGTACAAGTTGACATTATTTACAGCTTTTACCTCACAACCGTCCCGAAGTTCTCTATATGGAAAAATGCAGTTTAATTCTTGATATAAGGTGCAATGATTTTGTAACTGGCAAACTGTGTTAACTGATACTGATTTCTGTATTTTGAGTTTATTTAGTTTATTTACCCAGAATATTGTTTCTTGTCACTGATCAGCTTTACATTTCAAGTATATGCACTACCAGTCAAAAGTTTGGACGCACCTTCTCTTTCATAGGTTTTTCTTTTTTGTTGTTGTTTTCTACATTGTAAAACAGTACTGAATACCTCAAACTATGAAGCAACACATATACTGAATTATGTAGTAAACAAAAAAAAAAACCCCAAACAAAATATGTTTCATATTTTAGATTCTTCAAAGTCGCCCCCATTTAGCTTGATGATATTGTGGGCATTATC
>JAQQZX010000016.1:4856166-4866200 GCA_030068355.1 Notoglanidium maculatum | reverse complement strand
GAGAGCTTGTGCTTCTCTGAGGAGAGCGAGTCAGATGTGGTCTGGAGTGAGGATCTCTCTCTGCCCTATTTATAGGAGCGCATTGGTATTACAAAGGCATGAGTCCCAGGCAGGATTAGGTTTCCCACACTCAGAGGCCAGTGGGTGAGGCGTCTTTGACAATAGAAGAGGCATCAATTATTCCATGGTTAAACGGCCTCATGGCCCCCAGAGTGGGGACGGCCTTCTAGATATCAGTAGCACAGACACAAGACAGGTTGTTAGACTTTTATTACCTGGGAACCTTCCCTTTGACTGATAAGCCGTCTTCAACTGGGGACTGAAAGTCTGTTAATTTCCCGAGGGCCGCTGGCATAAAGATAAAACATTGCACTTCTTATCTCGCCCTTGCACATTTCTAAATTTAACAGATGTTCAAGATAGTAAGGGGAATAATTTATTACCTGCCTAGTTATTTTAAATTCTAAAATGCTAATGAACATTTTTATGTTTATACTGTATCGGAAATATAAGTAGATAAGATTTAATTTGTTTATACACACAGTATATAAATTTTTTTTGCTGCTTTCTCTTAGTGACACGTTCACCCTCTGAGAGGAATGCATTCACAGCAAATGTCAATTAAGCACAATTATCCCATGCCCTGGAGGATGGCACACTTCTATTGTTCTGGGCACCCTCCCTTTGCCCGAGAATTTTGGGTAGTAAATGGACAGCCAGTGTGGGAAAGTCAGGCAGGATCCTGCTCACACGTCTTTCAGTCAATAGAGCTGCACCCCTCCCAGACACACACACACACAGCCACACACACCCTTTGAACCTGCTGCTCAGACCAGAGGTGGCGTGGGACACGTGCATGTTCTCATCGGACGTCTCCCGTATCACCTGCTCCTTCCTTTCCCGCACTCTTTCCTTCCCCCACTCTTTCAATACATAATGTGCATAAACATCTGCATTACAAGCACTTCATAAAGAGGATTTAAACATGAACTTCTCATCATCTTAAAAGTTTTCATCATGATCAATGTCTTAACTATATCATCTGGTGTTAACTAATTTTATTCATAATATTCATCCCAAATTTTGTTAATTTGCAAAAAAGAAACATTTCCTAATTTTTAGGTATTTGACATCAAACACTAGCTAGTAAGTGTAAGGTCCAAATAAACTACTTATCATTGTTAGTGTTCAAACAACCATGAAAATGTCTATAAACACTTTATACTCTGTGGTGGTTTTAGAGGAAAACTTCTATTCACTCTATTTACTGGCTCATTTTCTCCCCTCAAGCTACACATTTCCCAACAATGACTCACGATGACAGACGATGCCTTTAAAGGAATGTGGACCTTCTTTCCATTAAAAAAAAAGCCACATAATACACCACATATCCAGGCATATAGTGTCTCTATGGCTGTGCACCCAGCTGCCCAAGTATCTAAAGTTTGGCCAAAGCAGCACTCTTCAGCAAGGAATGTGTGAGAGCTTCGACCTGTGTGTGTTTCCCACACTTTTGCTCCATTCAGTAACCGGCTCCACCCTGCCTCCACTGATCCAATATGCTCCATTATGTCTCAGCCTCAATAGACCATCTGGACTTCTGCTTACACACACAAAGCCTCTGCTCTCCCACACACACCTTAGAAAGGGAGGGCTACAGGTAGGTCTCCTGTTGACAGACCTCATCAAGGTGCAGGAACCCATATATGCACACACACACCCACACACACCCCTGAAGCAATGTATAAAGCCAGGGACTGTGCACCTGCCTATGCAAATGGCTTCTATTTAGCTTAATTCTGCCATGACATAAAATGTCAATTCACCTGTTGAACATTACGTGGCTTGAGTTGTAAAAGCCTGGCTCATAAAATAGTCCAAGCATGAGACCCCCTATTTTTGGCAGAGTTAGTGTAATTTGCAAAGATCCAGCTTTTTTTCCAAGATTTTCTTTCAAAGCGTTTCCCATTTCCCACTCTTTTTGTTTCATGACCACAAACACACCATCAACTGCCACCACTTTCCTAATGGGGCAGAAGGTATGTGACAATGCCACAGTTTTTGTGCTCCAAGTGGCTTTTCATGGTTCGCCTGAATGCCTGGTCATGTGACACTGGAATGCCATTGAGTGTTTCCTCACATCAAGGCTGAAATTCCACCGTGCTGAAGGGAGGTCAGGGCTTTCCCAGCTAACATGCTGAGGAGCACGCTCAGCATCTGCCTCTCTCACTCTCTGCGTGGGGGTGAGAGTGTGTCAGGCAAGGGGCATACCGTCAAAGCCTGGTTCTGGAAGGAGGCACCCACGTATTGTGCCTTTACAAGTTACTTTTGGCGGGAGCTGGAAGTGAGTGTGGGAAAGGATTTGGGGTTAAGCCCTCCATAACAGTCCACACCACCCACACACACACACAGATGATTCAAAGCAAGAGTGCTGTTAAATGGAGGTGATGCAATAACACAACTATGTGCTTCAGCAGGTGATCCTGTTATATTTGTTTTCCAGTGCTGAAACATATTGTAATTATAAGGTTCGTCATTGGTTTGCAACCTTGAAAAATTCATACAACTTTGAACAAATGAGGGTGATGTGGATGGATTCCATTTGACTGCATGCAAATAAAGTTTTAAAAAATTGAACAATGTTTTTAAAATTTAAACTCAACTTTGATCATTTCTCTTACAAACACCGCCATGCATACTGTACAGAATTATTTTCATTTTAGTTGATATAAATGAGGGAATCACTCACTTGTTTTTGCTGTAGGCTAGTTTGTATCATACAAACTTTTGGCCGAGTCAAAATGATCAGATTTAATTTAATTTCTCATTTTTAAGAAATTCCATCTACATGTCTTCTCTTAAACTGTAGTAATTAAAACTCTTTTTGTGACCACCACATTATCTAAAACTTAGCATATTTGAAAAAGGCACAATCACGTCATGTTATATATCCCTGGAAAGCTTGTTTCCTGATATTCTGTCTTTGTCAGTTTGTCATATACACATTAAACAACATTGAATTGTTAAATTTTGATTTTTCTCCCTTCAAATTAATTTTATTCGATTTTCTAGATGCCCCACAGTCATGAAATTCTACCTGTTCATTCCTATCACTAATCAGAAGGATATCACAGAGGAATTTCCCAAAATGTCAGTCAACTTATTGTTGCAGTTATGCTAGATTTTATGCTGAAAATTGGCCTAAATATTTTTTAATGACATTTTCTATAACATTGTACAATCTTTTTTTGATTAAATGATAAAGAAATAAGATTTGAACACAAGGTTTCTGTAAAAGGTTTTCACAGTGAAACAGATATTTTAGTTGTAACATCAAAAACCTAGATATTTGGGTTTAGCCTTATCAACAGGACAAAGACTGATTGTTACAGTTTATTGTTTTTAAATTTAATCACCAATTCACGAACATTGTGTCTTGCTTTAATAGTGCACTAATTAGTATCCAACACTAGACAAAATAATATATTATAATAATACCGCAGATAGTATTAGTCATAATAAGTAATAATTGTGTTTTATTAATGTGCTAAACACATTTCAGTTGGACTTTCCCGCCGTTTCTGAGGTAAACTTATAACAAAGCCACTGTTTTGACGTTTTTGTCTAACAGGGCACGCGCGCCGCAGATCTGACCAATTAAAAAAGAGCTCGCTGTCACCACGGCGTCTCTGATTGGCTCCTGAATCTGACAGCACGAGCGTAAACACAGGAGGCGCGCGAAAATAGCGTGTATAAAAAAGTGGGGAGGACGTTTTGGCACGTGAGCGAAGCGCACGCGACTGACAGGCAACGCTGGAGAGTGATGGCCCCTCCTAGCACGCGCACACCGATTCAGGAGAAAAGCGAAAAACCCAGAGTGAGTATTCCACTAAGGTTCGGCAATTCATCATGCTTATTCAGAAATATAATATAATACATAATATAATATAAGTAGACAACGTTAAAGATAGAAACCAGTTCTTGCACGAGCTCGTTCGCTAATGTCATGGCTTGGTGTTTTGAACAGTTAAGGAAGCCGGCGGTGGAGAAAATGCGCAGAGATCGCATCAACACTGGGATCGAGCGCCTGAAACTGCTGCTTAGGGACGAACTGAAGCCCAGATCCAAGCTGGAAAAAGCCGACATTTTAGAAACAGCAGTTGCTTACTTGAAGAAAAGTAAGGCAGTGGCACGCGCGTCTCCAGAGCAGTCCTACGCAGACGGCTTCGCATTGTGCTTGGAAGAGACCGCGCGCTTCCTCCTCATGGTGCATAACCGAGTCGACATGGAGGAAGAACACATCAAGATGAGCAGTCTGGGTCATGCCATACATCCCAAAGCGACCGGAAGTATCAGTGTTAGTGTGAATGATGACAAGAGTACCCTTGAATGCACTGGAGCAGTTTGGCGACCTTGGTGATTCCCAGCATAGACAAAAAGAAGAGCCATGTTCATGGTGTTCTTATTGCATAGAGTGTCACTGTGTTAATGTAAACAGCAGCTGTTCTAGTACACGTAACTTCACCTTTGTGAAGATAATAATACTTTTCAAATTGTAAAATAATAATAATAAGGTGTGGGTGTGTCTAAGATCTCTGAGTGGACACTAGGCCCATATAATGGTTGACTGACTGAAACTGCCTGGTATAGGAAGCTCGTGTGTTACGGGAAGCCTGAGGTCGTGCATTTGTATTCGTGTGAAAAGACCTTGATTAGTATTGTTGAAATTCTTATTACATGTATTGGATCTATCATATTGATAGAATTGTCAAAGTATGTCTTTATGCAAGACAATAAAAAGTAACCTGGATGTTAATGTTTGTTTTGGCATCTTTATTTATCTACACACTTACAATCGCTGTAAAAAGTATACACCCCCTGTTAAAATGGCAGGGTTTTATGAAGTAAAAACAATGAAACTAATATAAATCCTGTCAGAATCTTTTTTCACCCACAGTGTGAAATTACAATGTATAACAATTAAGTGAAAACCAGTCAGAAATATTATATTCTTAAATATAATAATAAACTAATAAATAGGAAACAAAAAAAGTTACGATAACCTGGTTGAATAAGTATGCTCACCCCTAAATTAATACTGTGTTGAAATGCCTTTTGATTTTATTACCTGGTCTATTTGAGTAAGAGTCTATCAGCATGGCACAGCTTGACTTTTTCACATCTTGAATATCCTCTCACCCTTTTACCAAAAACATTCTAGTGCTATCAAATTGTGAGGGCATTTCCTGTGCACAGCCTGCCTCAGGTCACCCCACAGATTTTTAGTAGGATTCAGGTCTGGGCTCTGGCTAGTCCATTCAAAAATGTTGAGCTTCATTTAGTTAAGCCATTCCTTTGTTGATTTGGATGTATGCTTTGGGTCATTGTTCTGCTGAAAGGTTAAATTCCTTTTCATCTTCAGCTTACTAGCTGCATGTTTTGCACTAAAATGGCTGGTATTTGTAGCTTTTCATGCTTTCCTCCACCTCGATGAGCAGCAGTTCTGGCTCAAGAAAAGCAGCCCTAAAGCATGATGCTGCCACCACCGTGCTTCACCTTGGGTATGGCGTTCTATTGGTGATGTACTTTTTTGTGACAAACATATATTTCGGAATTATTCCCATCAGACCATAACAGTTTTGCTACAAGACGTTTAGGGTGATCTAAAGTAGTCAGACTTGGATGTTTTTTTTGAATTTTATTTTGTGAGAAAGAGCTTCTGTCTAGCCGCACTACCCCACAGCCCAGACAGGTGAAGAATACAAGAGATTGTTGTCACATGCAGAGAGTAATCATTATTGTCAGACGTTCCTGCAGATCCTTTAATGTTTTCGTAGGTCTCCTGGCAGCCTCCCTGGTAAGTTTTTGTCTTGTTCTTTTGTAAAATTATGGAGGGACTTCCTGTTCTTGGTGATGTCACTGTGCTGCTCCATGTTCCCCACTTGTTGATGACGGATTTCACAGTATTCCTTGGTACATCTAATGTCTTGGAAATCATTTTTATATCCCTCTCCTGATTGTTACCTTTCAGCAAGTGAGATACCATACAGGCTTTGTAAGCTCTTAGAGGACCGTGGCTTCAGCAGTTAGATGAAACCAAAAAGATGTAAATAAAAGCATACAAAAACATCTGGTCTTTATTTGGGGATAATCAGAATAATTTCATTGACAGCTGTATGATAATTACTTTTGAACATGAGATTGAATGTGATCGGTTCATTCCTAACACAGCTATGTCCCCAATTATAAAAGGCTGTGCATACTTATGCAACCAGGTTATTGTAACTTTTTTAATTTTTTTCCCTTTTCCCCCTTAAGTTTTTCACTTAATTTTTATGTTGTAATTTCACATTAAGAGTGGAAAAAGTTTTGACATGATTTAACTTGGTTTCATTTTTTTACTTCACAAAAGTAAAACAATTTTAATTTCCATTTTAACAAGGGGCAAATACTTTTTTTTAATATTCACTTTATCTGCGAACCATTAAGGATGATCAGATTTAGTTTTCAATCTGATCTAATCCACTGATGTATTTTATGACTTAAATACACTTCTTGTGGACTCACACAACACAGATCTTGCACATGAGCACAGGATACAGGTCTCTGTCATGCCTCGGATTATATTATATTGTATAACTTCCTATTATTATCATCCATCCATCCATCCATCCATTCTCCCACAGTCCAAAGGCATGCAGATTAGGTCAGCCGGCTACTTTAAATTGCCCACAGGTATGAATGAATGTGAATGGCTGTTCTGCGTTAGCCCTGTAATTCTGTAACACTGTTCGTCTGACCATCAGCACGTTGCACAAAAAGAGAGTTGTTAGACCTCAGAAAGCCAACCTGATGTGTTAAATTAAAACTGCATTATAGCATGCAGCTGACTGCATCATTGTATATAAAAAAATTTTTACATTTTCCTCATTAAATCTTTTAAAAAAGCTGAGAAATAGTACTGGTGATTATTTGTTATGATGAACAAGCAAGCAACAATTAACTGACAAAGTCCACTAGATGGCAGCATCTATTTCCAAGTGTAGCAGTAATAAAGCACTTGACAGTAGTTTGCTGTCAGAAAATTGAGAAATGTCAGACACAGTACCGTTTAACTATTCCTTTATTGAGTCACCTCCAGATTCCCTTAGTTCACTAACAGCATTGATCGATATGATATCGTGCCTTGATTTAATAACAAAATTTCCACTAAAGCTGATCAGGAAGTTCAGTTAAAATTCATAACTGCTGGAGAATCCATTGCTAAAACTAATACAAATCCAGAGCCAGTTTCCTCCTATCCATCTGTCTGACCATTACGGCACTAAATTAGAACCATATAATTCTGTTTTTAATTAATTATTAATAAACTTTCTGTATTTAATCAGTCACAGCAAAAGTGTAGATTCAGAAAAACGGTATACCATTTCAAGGTCATCGAACTCAATCTGTATTTACACTACTGTAACAATTTTACAAATTGATATCTCTGTTAGACTACCATGTGAGGATTTTTCTAAAGATAGATAAGCAAAAAAAAAAAAAAAAAAAAAATATACACTTCACGTAAGATTCCAATTGAAATAAAAGAAATTAAACCAAATGACAGTAACAGAAATTATCAGTGCATTTCCGATCCTCATGTTTTAATCAACACTATTAAATCTTGTAGCATCGTCTGATGACGTGTGTCAGCTGGGAAATCACTGGAAGCAGCTTTAATGCAGTTCTCCTCACTGTGTTCACATATATAAGGGCTGTTTCAGTAGTTTTTTTTTTATGTTTTGCCCAGAGCAGCATCACAAGGTAACACCGTTCCATCAATCCTCTGTTGTGGAACCCAAGAAGCATACTGCTTTAAAAGGCCACTTTGGTAACTATAAATGTTAAATCAAGAGGGAGAGTTGTTATTAGCTTAGTTTGTAGATAAGTGCGATAATGTGGTTGGAACAGGAAAGTTCTCAGCCCATGTAGGCGTATTTCCAGTCTCTGAGCGGAACGTGGGTCTCCTTTACAACCTGCGGCGATGTCCATCTGAGGACATAGTGTGGACCGCCGGGCTTATCGTTGGTACCTGAGCGGACAGGAAAATAATAGGTTAAAGTAAAACTGGTTGATATTACACCTGAGAAAACAGGAGGAGGTGGGGATGAATACTTATGCAAGCCACTGTACATTTTTTTCATTGAAAAAAATTCACATTACTGGTGAAATAAAAAAGCTATGTTATCTAAATGCAAGTAAATAAATCCCATTATAATAAAAATGTGCATACAATTAACATGCAAAATTATTTACAGACAAAACCAGTTGGCTACATTGCCCACTCACACGGAGTCTTAATACATTGGATAAACATTCACCTGATGCTCTGGCACCTCCAAATGGCTGCTGGGCCACAATCGAACCTGTCGATTTGTCATTAACGTAGTAATTTCCTGCTGCATTTCTCAGTGCTTTTGCTGCCTCGTCCACAACAGACCTGAAACAAGTATTTCCAGGCGTTGGCAGTAAATTTACCAATTCCCACAAATATGAACATTAGCAAGGGTGGCACCCTGCTAGACAAAAAATAACTTATGTGAACTATTTCGGGAACAAATTCTGAAAAGGATGTGATACTTACTTATCTTGCGCAAAGACAGCCCCTGTTAGTGCGTACGGAGACGTGTTATCTATCAACTTCAGCACTTTCTTGTAATCATTCTCAGGATAGACATAGACAGACAAAACTGGTCCAAAGATCTCCTAAGAAGGATTTAAAAGGATAAAAAATTTTTTCTCTCTGTGACACATTTCAAACACAAAACTGCTAAAAGCACAAAAACTCAACCAGTATTACCTGTTACAGATTTGCACAGTACGTTCCCTGTGGGCATCAGTTAAGTACTGTCTATCAATCTAATTATGTCTGAATTATGCCACAGGGCTCCGTTTGGTCCCTCATGCCAACGTGAGTATGTTGGTGACCCAAATACAAATACGTGTACCAATACTTTAAGTGAAAACATGTACAAAAGACCATCACTTAGCCAAAGTAACATTAATTTGAATTGTCCATTCATTCTACATCACCACTTTGTTATACCATGTAGTGGACAGGAAGTCGTTTGAGATTATTGTGTTGTAGAGGCTTAATTAAAAATATTTCTGCTGTAAAAAATCTGAGCTAAATATCAGCAACAAGTCAACATTACATGAAAAATTAAGACGTGTCCTAACAGTTTTATTTTATATATTTAGTAAAGTTTTAATCACATGTTTGTCTTCAGGTACTTGACTACAATATTACCTAAACTGCCCATCACTAATATTCACATCACTATGTAGGCAAGCCCTGTAATATTATTCTTTATATGTTATTTGCAAATTGCTCCCTTGGCTAAAGGATTCTACTTAATTTGCTGCATGTTCTTCACCTTGCAGGATTTGTGTTATATGAAGCTTCTCTTTCCACAGAAAAATAACAATCACTAAATGTCAGGTTTAACAAATAGGTGATGCCAAGCATTTCTAATACAAGGTGTGTTTACAGCACAGCTGATATACTTTGAGTGACGCCCCCAAAACTCCATAAAAGGCAAAACCCACAGAGCTGAAACAGCAAAATGACAACTAAATGGTTGGAATGTCTCCTAAACCGGGTGAGAGGAAATCTACCAGTAATGCAGTTACTACTATAAACACAGTAACTCGAACTCCTTTTGAAGAAAGGCATTTCTTTTGTCCTAATTCCATATAGAGACCTAGAGACCACTTTGTCTTAATTTACCGATTTGCTTTCTTTCAAGTCATGGATATGACATACGAGTTTTCATATATTTAATTTAAATAAATAACCTATTTATTCCATACATAAAATTACAGTAACACAATCCAATTGTTGTTTTTGACTAAAAAGTTCAAAAAAAGCGAGAAAAGCTTTTTCATGTCCAACTTGATAAATGTGGCAAATGATATCCATCCATCCATTATCTATACCGCTTTATCCGTCTGGGTCGCGGGGAAGCCGGAGCCAATCCCAGCATCTTCGG
>JAQQZX010000016.1:4801374-4846764 GCA_030068355.1 Notoglanidium maculatum | reverse complement strand
TACATAAAAGGAAATTTCTATGTAGACACACTGGAAGACATAGTACTGACGAAAAATTCTGACATTGGAAAAGTGTTTAATATTGATAATCATTCAACAGCATTTCTTGTTTAAAAAAAAATCTATTTAATTCAATTTTCCAAATTAGGCTCAAACAGGACTGTATAATTTTTTTAAAAACATTGAGATAATGTTGACTTCTTACCCAATACTTGTTTAAAATCGAAAGAGAAAATCTACAGACCCATGGGCATGTTTTGCAATGCAATGAGGTAAGGATGGACAATAGTTTATTTGCATTTTCACAATATTACACAGCGATATCACAGAAGACCGTGATGAGCAACTGATCAGTCCATCATTAGTGTGTTTTATTTTGTCCAGTAATTGAATAATCCCGATTCATGGCATTTGAGGCAATACAGAATTTTGTTCATATCACGAAGCCTTACAGTGAAAACAATGACACACTGCATCACCCATTAACACATTCTTCACCTGATGTTCAGGAAATCAATACTACAAGGAGCAGATTTTTCTTTCGTTAACTGAAAAGGTTAACTGAAAACCGGAAGACTGTTCCTGCACTCCAATATTGTTTTTAATGCATACCTGTTGACTTCCCAAGTGGCCACTTGCAGCTCAAGGAGATGAAAGTGTACCAGGGATCAGGTTTATCAGTTAACTGTGGCATTTTTGGCACCAGTTTCATGCTTGAGTCTTGGTAGCACTGTTTTCAGCACTAAATCACAGTTTAAAGGTCTGGTCAGTGATTTTTAAGTAATGAGTCTTGATAATATTAAGCTTCTTGTCCTACAGTTTTCAATAAAATATCTGCTCTGAGAACAATGTTTGGTCTATGTGGTGTTCCCAGGCTCTGAAAGCAAGATAAAAAGCAAAAGGACCACCAGCATCCAACCAATCAAGACATGTAGGCATCTCTACATGTTGCATAATCTTCCCTTCTTACACTATTATCCAGTGGTTCTAGTTTATGAAATGTCTGTGTACATATGGTTTTAAAGGACATTTGAAAGAAAGGGCTGTGTTTATTTAGATTTTCAGACTTCCACCAAAACTGGTGATCCCAGTCCAATATGATACTTTTTAATTTTAACTAATTGCATCTAAACAGATCAGGGAATTGTCTGCACAGAGTTCATTAAAACATCTGATGCTGAATGAGTGCATATCCTTGAGTTGCCATTTCAGATTTCAGGGCCAGAAAAATGTCAGATCTGTTGCATGTCAGTGTGGCAATCAGTTTTTCTAAGGTATTTTTAAAATGATACACTTGCTATAGGCTTATAGCAATTTTAAATTCAACAAACTGCACTTTTAAACAGGACTGTCTTTACGAATGTCTTGTTCATGTGCATGTAAACCTATTATTTCTACATGTCTACTGAATGGTACCCTTCATTTCAAAGTTTTTTCTTTCATTTGTAAAGTCTTTCTTGTAGTGGCATAGTCACATTCTGTCATAAACAGATTACATAGATTTGAAATATCACTTCTATAAAAAGTAAGACAAAAAATGTAATTCCACTAAGAGCTTATAAGAATTTAAATAGCTTGAAGCCAATTTATGGTCAACAAATAGAAAACAGCTTCCTTTTTCCTTGGAATAGATGGCAATATTCTAATGCTTATAACTTATTGCTTTTCTGCCCACTGTGCTTTTATTGCTCTTAGGGGAGCTCAAGTACATTTTGGCTCACCTGCAATTCAAACACTGCTCACAAAACAGTCTCTGATAAAGCAAATTTGATGTTTTCCTGGTCTATTTCATCTTGACTAGCTAACTAGAGCACTACCTAGTTGGTATGCTAATCAGCTACCAGTTATAATCGAATAAAATAACATCAACTATCTCATAAGAATGAAGTAGATGGCTAGTTTGATATTTTTCAAGAATATCAAGTATGTACGATTCCACTTGACATTTACAGTCAGCTTCTGGATATCTTTTGCTTAATAACTAATAGGCAAGTGGTGAGAGGAAGTTGATGAAGGTGTGCTAAAAACAGTAATGGAATGCATAATATTGCACATGGAAGCTCTTTACCGATGATGTGTCTACACGGATATAACGTATGTTCAGTGACTGAGGTATCAGGATTTCAAATGATTAGTAATGGTGAACGTGGCACACAAAATGAAAAGAAAGAAAGAAAGGCTTTTCAGGTTATCTCTTTACGGCTAGTTCAGTAAAGCTCCAGCGTCTACATAACAGAGTTTCATTTGTATCAGCACATTCATTATGTAACTTCCATCCAACTTACAAAGTGAAACAGCAGGGCTGTTACAGGTCTTGCTTAAGAACCCATCAGTGGCAACCCTGGGATGTGAACTCACGGCCTTCTTGTCACAAGCACAAAAGCTTAAAAACCTAATTTTCAGTTACCACCATAACATGTGCTTAAAGGGGCAGTTTGTAACTTTTTGCACCTTCTGGTGCCTGTGAGGTGAACTGGGACTGGAATAAAAACTGACAAGCCTTTCCCTTCCCCTCAACCTAACAAATCCTATGTTGAAGTTATATATCCCGTGAGTTGCCTTTAAGGAAATTGGACATAGCTGAGCAGCTCCATTTTGAATTTCAGGGCCAGAAGAAATGTCAACAGAAGCATTAAATGAAGAAACTAGCCAGATCTGTTGCATTTCAGTGCGTCAAATGTCAGTCTTTCTAAGGTATGATTGAAATTGTCTAATTGTTACACAGTTGTAGTAGGTCTATAACTTTGCAAACCGCACCTTTAAACTGTTTTTTTCCTATATTTCTTTCACATTCAAGACATTCATGTAAACGCATCATTTTTGCATTTTAATGATTGAGAAAGGAAGTCACTACTGAGATATCTATTGTTGGGCCTGGTACAAGGAGATATAGTATGATCTTCCTGTTATCGTGTTAAAGAAATAGAAAGAAGCATTGTTTGAGGCTAAAAGGCAAAATGTTGGTTAGTGCATAACTTATTTACCAGTGAAAGCATCCAAATGACCCCGAATATTGTTTAAAAAAAGAAGGAAATCTGTACAACACCCTAAAGCAGGTCTTTGATTTCTTTCATACTAAATTCCATAATATGACTTTTGAGAAGTATAATATAATACAGTATAATGGTAGATTAATCTTTGTGTATTATGGAGGCTCAAATGATTGCAGCTGTATTTTGTTGTATTTTACTGTTTTGTGGAAAGTTTTGTATTTAATCATTTTTACCGTTACAACAAATCATTTGGTATGGATATCAGGACCTCCTTTTTACACAAATAGACAGTTTAAATATGAACATAAAATAATTCTAGAAAAAAAAACCCATAAATGACATTTAAATGAATCTGGAAAAAAAAAGTTTGAAAATTTGTGCATACAGCATAAATGGCAAAAATTCAAACATAAACAAAAAGGTAAAAATAACACAGTATGCTTAGTATGGAAATACTAATAGCATTCTTGATCCCAGTTACAGAGATAAACTTAATGGAAAATTTTCCTCTGCTGGCCAAATGTAAGACATCCAATATTATGGTTGAAATTATGCTGGCATATCTGTTTGGTCATCATCACTAAATTAATATATTAGTAGTAGTGACGGTAACCTGCGCTGAGCAAAAATGTCCATTTTACAATCAGAATTGCTACCTGAAATCTCTTAAAATCATTCAAGTCACCTAACAAAATAAGGCAGCTTCGTCTTTGGAAAAAAACTGCAAAAAGCATTACGACATACAAAATAAGAAGTCTATCAGAGCAAATATGTAGGCTGCAACTTGTTGCAGAAAAAAAAAAAATCAAGCGAATACATTAAGGCCATCAAAATCAAAAAGTCCAGTCGTAAGATCAGGCACATAGCTCTTTTCAATCCAGAATTATGATACTTGAACACAGAAACAGGTCTGTTTGTAAGTGGAGTGCTCTTGAGTAGGCACCTATACCGCACCACAGCTCCCTTCTTTGAGCTTGTAAACATGACAGGCCTCACGGTTTCCTCTAGAAGCACTTGATACAATAGCGAGAACGGTCTTCCTAGCAAAAATGGCTATACATAACATCATATAACATAAAAACGAGAAATAAGGCTAACCGTTTGCATAGACTTTAAAGATAGCTTGAGCTGTGCTGCATTCCATCCACACACACTACTGGGTTTCCATTAATTAGTGTTTAGAGGCAGCAAAAAGGCCATCAAAGCTATTCTTCTGAATAATGCAGCATTGTAGAAAAGACAGATAATATAACCATTAACCATTCTGGCATCTTAATGGATATCCAACTCACTTGAAAAGGTTCACACACATGCGAAATGGCTCTTTAGGACTGTAAATTTCTGTGGGGTATACTGATTGATACTGAATTGATACTGATTCTGATACTGAACTGTGGTTTAAATGGTATGATTTGGCTTATCTACTCTGTAAAACGGTTGTAAATGAAACTTGTGATTGGTCAGATTGATTTGACTGACAGAACACCCTAGGACATCAGTGCAGAGGCACAATGCTTAAGAGAAAAGGGAATGTCCCTCTTCACCTTCCCCACTAGAAAGGAGACTTTAAAGCACCTACAGGAAAATGGAACCTGTCCATCAGAGTTCTTTTGGACTGGTCCTGCCCAATACCATTGGCCGAATGCTGAGTGGCCTTGGAGCTGATAGGAGCCCGGTGAGGGGAGGGTGCGACCCGGCTGGGTAAATATCAGCTGACTGCCCCCTCTGTGTCTCCATCCTTGTCTGACTCGTCCTGGATCTCGTCAGTGTTCCCTGAGTCACTGCTAGCCACTGAGCTGAAGGACGGAGAGTTTCTGTGGTACAAACAGAAAAATAAAATATTAAAAACAAAAATGGTAATCACAGTTCTAGAAGTTCTTACCGCCGCCAAGGAGGTTAATGTTTTCGGTGCAGTTTGGTTCTTTGTCTGTCAGTAAGCAGGATTGCACAAAACCTACCAAGCCAATTTCCATGAAACTTGGTGGCAGAGTGTAGCATGGGACAAGGAAGAACCAATTAAATCCTGGAACGACTTCGAGTCATGGGGCAGATCCACATATTTAGTCTCATTTTCGCTAACACTGCAAGATCATTTGGCCTTGGCAGAAGTCTGCGCTCAACGATCCCATACATCATAAAATCCAGCAGATGGCAGTAAAATTCAATAGTACCAAAACATAGCAAATGTTGAAATATGATGACTCCACCGGAAATATATCCAGATATATAAAGTGCGGTTGCAGCTTCGCATTGAGAGTCAACTATCATCCTTGGCGGACGTCCGAGATCTTTGAGCGATTTTCTATTTGGCCATGAAATACGCTAGATAACAGGCTTATACGTTTTGTACACTTTTCTGGCCACAAGCTTCAGAATATTGAATGTTGCAAAAAACACCATCTTTAAAAGTAATTTAAAAGTTTTATTTCAAGCTTTCACAGGTGAGTAAATACGATAATCATGTGTGTGTTTGCTCATGGGAAATTTGCCTTTTTCTGTAAAGACCACATTTATTGACATAACAGATCAGACTCTGCTGCGAATGCTAGACGCCTAGAGGCTTGCGAGGTAGGCTTAAAAAGAAAGCAATTTTGGTGGCATTTGCATAGAAATGCAAATCCCATATGCGTCAAAAACATCAGTTATCTCCAGTAGCGTTTTGAAAGTTTCATCACATTTATCCTTCCCATAATCCCATTCCACAAACAAGGTCCATAAAAGTGTGAGAAGTTCAGAAATATTGAGCTAATTTAGCAAAACATATGCAAATTAAAAGACTAATTTCTGCCATGTTGTCTTTACTGTTTTGATTAACAGCCATAGTTGTGTACAAAGATTGCAAGATGTCCGATCATGTTTAAAAGCAGCTGCATTTAACTTACAGCTTCGGAAATATTAGCACCCTTCATGAAAATGAGGAAAAGTGAGCATATTAAAGAAGTAATACATACTATGTAAGCATTTTATCATTTCCCCTACAATTAATATTTGGTGAAATCTCCCATGGAGAGAATAAGAATGAGCCTCTTCCTGTAATGTGTAACAAGGTAAGAGACACTCATAGATTGAGCCTAGATCCTCCTCCATGCAAAATATGTTTTCTTTATTCTTAGGTTTGTGCATATCTTCAATTCAGACCACTGGGTTTAAATCCAGACTCAGACAGCCATTGAAAAATGCTGCATTAAAAGGTCTGTCTATGACAAAGTCCTAACCTCCTTGCAGAGGCAAACCGGTTTTGGGTTAAAAATCACAGTATTTAGGACAATTCATGATTACATCAATGTTCACGAGTCCCTCCAGACCACAGTCCTTAAAACAGTCCAAATCATTATTAACTACCATATTTTATAGTGGGTTTGGGAGATTTTGTTTGTGGGTCAATTAGATGTGGGCAGAAGTTTGATATTTTGAGGAAAGAACAAGTATTTGCAAAATGTTACATAATTAGTACTGATTAATTGAGCACTATATGACAAGAGGCATGAACTCACAAGGTGTTAGAAAAAGGGACTTGCTATGAATACGGAACACAAGTCGGTGGCCATTACCTCCCCCCCTTGATCATTCTCCTGCACGTCTCCATCTGTACGTCCAACCCTCTCTTCATACTGCACATCTCCATGTACTCATGAAGGTGCCGATTCATGTCACTCTTAGCCGTAGCCAGCTCCATCTGAAAAAAGGTGGAGTGAGAGCGTAAATAAGAGAACAAGGAGCCAGCTGGCTGGACACATTAATCTGACTCACAAATCATAGCGAGACAGCAGGAGGACAAATCCAGCACCAAATCTTATTCAGTCCTCCAGACTTACATTAACATCTGACACCAGGAAAAAAAAAGTCTCATGGAAAGCAATAGACAAACACATCTCAAGGGACACTACAAATGAAAACATGACAATTGTTACAAACAGGAATAAAGACGCAAGATTAACCTCGATCTGGCCGATTGTTGCCTGGTACTCCTCTTCCCTGGTCTTGAAGAGTGTCTCGGTCTCATCAATGAGACTTCCCAGACTGCCATCCTGCCAAACGTTAAAAGGGACACACGATAAGGGGACTTTCCTAATTATTATTAGTTCTAAAAGTTGATTTAATTTGGAATCACTGACAAAACGGATGCATATAAGCAACTAAGATGAATTTACATGCTGATTTTCATCTTTCTTGCCATCATAAATTCAGCCATCACCAAATCACCTGCTATGTAAAACAGGAATTCTCAAAATTTTTGCTGGCAAGGACGCATTTAACTGGAAACATTAAGTGTTCTGCAAAAATATATGATACACGTAAACATTTACTTTACAAGATTACCTTCCACTGTGAGTTAAAAGGAGTTTGAAATGAGTTTTTGAGTGTGAGGAAAGGGGTCCAAATGATTTGTGGTAATGTCAGCTGCACAGATCGAGATTAGGTTGAAAATGCTGCTCAGCCTGTCAACTGAGAGGTAAATACAAACTCACAGCTTCCTGGCTGCCTCCTCCACAGTCTGCACCGTTGGTTGTGGTGTTGATGAACGGCACATTGTAGTTGGCAAAGTCCTCCCACAGCAGCAGCGTTTCCTCGTTTTCTTCCCACGTCAAACTGTCACAATCATCGTCGATGTCAAATGTCTCCCGCCTGGCAACAAATGAATTATCTGAGCTATGTCTGACGCGTGGGGGGGGAAATGGGGACGAGAGAAGGAAAGGAGGAAGAAAAGAACACAGAGTAAAGAAAAGATAGCTGCTATAGAACAGAAAAGATATGAAAAAATTTAGGAAAGAGTGTAGACAAGATCTAGACTTGTAGAATTCATCAGTCCTGAGATTTATTATAATTTCTTAAAATATTTTTAGCTGCAGCTTTTAATTTCACCACTTGGTGGAGACAGAGGATACTCTAGCAACAGTCCATGTTTGCTGTTAGAATAACCTGTTTTTGTAACCAACAATTCAGTCCCAGAATTTACACTGTTTGTTTCTGAACTCACAGCTGGTTGAGCATGCGCTTCATCTCGTCCGTAATGTTGAGTGTTCCAGCTGCTTCCTCTTCTGACGTGCTTGGATCTGCATCCATCTCTGAGTTTTCCTCATCTGACAAAGTCTTCTTCTCTTTTCTCCTGCAGGCCACAGGCCCCTGAGACCACACAAGTTCAGAAAAGGCCAGCGTCAGGAATAAAAACAGCATGATCATGTGTGCACTTTGCAACAAAAAAAAAAAACAGTCAAAACCTACGGCGTTACATCACACGATGTCTGTGCAACCTTAAATTCCTGCAGAGTTGTTTAAACCCTAATCTAATATACCTGTTCTCATTAGCCTGCTTGAGTCTGGACAAAATTTATGAAAAAAAAGAATGAAATTTTTAGTTTGATTCTATTTTTCCAAAAACATATACATTAAACACATTTATATTAACCTGAGCTTAAAAATATGACAAACGAGGGTCTGAAAACATCTGCATACTGTTTCCCTTAATTAAAAATCCAATTTAGAAATGCCCTCATATCCTCCTGCCACCCCAAATAGCTAGGTAAGCATGTTAGCTATGTAAGCAGGTCAAGCCAGTCAACTATCTCACTTTGCAACATGCTAAATCGAATGGGATTTTAGTATCTCAGTCTTGATTTTTATTCTCTTTTTCTCTAAATATTCAAGTATTCAACCTATTCAAAGGTTGTTAAAGATAAATATAACAACCACAACTGTGTTTATCACTTATATTAGCTATGTTGAGTAGCTAGATTGATTACCATTCGATTTCAGTGGCTTAAAGGAGCCGGCTCACACTTCCCAGAATCCTCTGGGCCATGTAGCGAGTCACCTTTTTTGATGCCATTGATATTCCAAAAACAATCCGCAACCATCCGGTGACATCCTAGCCCATAGATCTTAAACTGTAACATGAACTTCAAGATATTTTGTCAAAGTATCTATATTTTTAAATCTTTTGACCAATCCATTCTGTTTTCGTATGATTATTCCATACGTAACGGACCAGTACCAAGTACAATGGCTTTTACAGATGGCTGTGAAGGAAAGAAAACATGAGGCACATTTTGTTCAAAGCTTTCACAATATGACACGTTAATGAAGAAAAAGTTCGAGATGGGTTTCAAAGGGATCATTAACAGTGAATCTGCTGAGGATTTGCTGCACAGAGAGCTAGCAGGTAGCAGCCACATGCTTTTAAAACAAAACAATGCATTGGATTCTGGAAGGGGTGAACCGGCCCCTTTAATGCTTTTGGGTACCATTCTGCTCTCAATTTATTTTTACCAGATCTATACCAGATTTTTGACCCAAATACCCGGGTATTAATCTGTATAACCCAAAACCCCATCCTTCCATCCACGTTAAAAATCATGTGCATTCTTAAGTCCAGAATATTGCAGTCCGAAGGTTCACCCTACTCAGTTGTGAACAGAGCGTAGATGTTAATTGAGCCTTATACACCGTAGTTTAAATGTGATATAGCAGTTATGGAATTTACTATTGAAGATTATAAACTAAAATGTAAGATATTTAAGCCAGACGTCTTTAACGGTGTGTTAAAATAATTGTAGTGTATGGTTTGAATTTTCTGCAGGTTTTCAATAATACATATCCTGAGCATAATGACATAAACCCAGTAGAGATGGAGAGGGGTATTGGCACCTTTCAAGGAAACACCATCACTCACATCCCCCTCACGCTGACCTCTGTATATAGACACGTAAACACAAGGTTAGGTTTCCACTGTACTGACACACTAGCAATCTCTGAAGGGCCTGACAGGAAAAATTTCCTTCAGGAGATGCATAAATCTCAACAGTTTCTGTAAGCTCTGCTTAGATACAGTGTTAAGCTTTGGTCAGCTCAGCACCTGGAATGCGACACCCTTATGTACAAAAGTCCTGCATCAGCAGATCTGTTGATGTGTGTTTCGTCCCTGTGTGTGGTCTGTGTGTGTGTTTGTGCCTGAGCGTGTTTGCATGATAGTTGAATTCCCTGTGTGGGGTTTGGTCACTTTTGTGTCAATATGCTTTAATGTCAAACATAGACTTTGTGCTGCATTTGCGTTGCCTTTGTGTGGTCTTGAATGAGCAAGACCGTTTCAAGAAAAGTGTGTGTGTGTAAATGATTTCAAGGTAATTTGTTAAATTACACATTTTGTAGTCCTGTTAAAATAATTTCAGTTTTGTCTTTGTGAGGAATGATCGAGATTTTGAGACTTTTATGAGGCGATTTTTAAAGCAACTTTTTTATAAGTGTTTTTTTGTTCTATTTCTTGAAATTCTCTTTACATGAATAAATCAAATACTCTAATAATAAAAAGACAAATTCCATCATCTGTGGCAGTCACAGGGCTATAAAAAGCCCTTCCAATCTTTTCATTCAGTCCGAATGAAATGATAGGATGACCTATCTACCTGCTTACCTGCACACTCTGCCCGTGCACTCATTGCGCATGATCGGAATCTTCCACAAGGCTAATCAGATATACTGCAGACATATTGCTAGAGCTAGAAAAGCTAGTCGACAGCTCTGAATACTAACAATAGCCATGTTAACTCCTTTTGGATGGTTGGTTTGGTATACAGATTGGTGTTTTGGGTCAAATTTGCACTAACAGAGTGTTAAAGTCCCATTTTTTTCAACTACACTTTCTCAGGACACCTGCAAAGACTCAGCTAATGTTACATATGAGTTCATTTCTCAGGAAAAGGTTTAACAGCTCAACATATATCTCTGATATACTAATTATTGGAGGATGACATGGAACTGGAAACTTTCAGCCACTGAACCTGTCTGCATGTTAACCTAGCTATCTATCTAGCTAACTTAGCTAACGGTAATGATTAACAAAATCTTGGTAGTTATAGATTACTTTGACAGGCTTGACAAATGTTCAATAAAATCACAGAGAATATGGTGATGTAAATCAAGACTCAGAAACAGAAATCCTCATATCTACCTGTAGCACACGTGAGCTAGTTCACCAGGAATTTGCTAGCTGACTAGCTAAGGTTCAAAACGACACAATTTGGGGTATTTAAAATATATTCCAAACACATTTTGTATGTGGTAACTTATTAAATATATTCCTTTAATGCCTGCCTTGCTTTTTTTTTTTAGGACATCTTAACAAAAATAGCTATTTTCCAGGTTTTCCTTTGTCAGAGCTGCTAATGCTAGCTCAATGTACTGTAGGCACTGTAGACAATTTGAGTAAATTCTATGTGTGTGTGTGTGCGTGTGTGTGTGTGTGTGTGTGTGACATACTGCTGGGGCCCTGGATGGACTGACGTTGAATAATATGTCTTCAGAGTTTCTCTGTTGCGCTACATCACAGAGTTTGGCTGTGATGTCGATTCTCCTGCAGATGTCCATATCCACTTTCATGGCCTTCTCCTGGATTTTAGAGTCCAGCTCAGACATTTGCTGCAAATAAATAGATTATTATTTGGTTAAGATACATCTATATGTATGACATATTTATTAAAAGGTGCCAAAATTTCCATCTAAATATTATTAGTACAGCTTATCTCTGTGGTTCAAGCATACTGTGTTGGACAAACAGAGGAAAGATGCAGCGTCACAAGACAAAAATATAACAATTGCTAACAGTTGTCCTCTAGTGCAGTATGAATATCTGATACATTTTTTAGTTGTACATGGCTTGCAGAAGAGGAATGGTTAAAGAAAACATTCAACACTTCACATTAGAATCCATTCATTAAAAGGAAGAGTTCAGAAAAAATGTACACAATGTTCGACACATGATGAACTATTGCTGCCATGATGCTGTCTTTAGGTTTGTACAGAAGTTACTGCTAACAGTTTAACATTGTGCAAACTGCAAGTCTGAACCATAGCCCAACTTCCCAACTTAACACTTTGCATGATGAACGCTAGCAATATTAGCTCCTGTACGAATATGAAGCAGCAATTTGGATGAGCTGAAATTTGTGTACATTTAATACATGATCAGACTGTTCTTTTAATCTATCCTGAAAAAAACAGCATGTTCACGGCTCAAACAAAACAAGTTCATTTGAGTTACAAGTTTAATGTTTCAGGTCTACGCCTTTTTAATAATTTCATGCTACATGACTACCAAACACCAGCCATTTTGTGCTAGGCATTTGCTTTCTCCCTGTCAAATCCTCAACATGGATCAGTTGTAATATCTGGCACACCAGGCGAGTTAGTCTTGGAGAACAGACATTGCATGACAAATTCTTCCTTACTTTTAAATCAGGGAACCTCCTCTTGTTATCTGCTGCACTAAACCGAGAAGCAGGATGCAGGTCACCCTTTACAATGAATGTCAATGATAACTTATTAGAAAATCCTTGACAATCCTGAAGCTATTTTACAATTATTTTAAAAAACTGTGTGTGTGGGTGTGTGTAAGCCACCATATATATTTATATAAATATATATATAGATATATAGATAGATAGATAGATAGATAGATAGATGCACACACACACACACACACACACACACACACATATATATATATATATATATATATAAATAAAAGTTTATATATAAATAAAATTAAATTACCTATAAATTAAAGTGAAAAATATTAAGAATCATTTTAGTGGAAAAAGTTTTAATAACCTGGTTGCATAAGTATGTATACCCCTAAACTAACACTTAATTGAAGCACCTTTAGATTTTATTATGCCATTTAATCTTTATGGGTACGAGTCAATAAATTTGGCAAATCTTGGCTTAGAAACATTTTGCCAATCTTCCTTGTAAAAGCATTCTAACTCTGTCCAAGTGGTTGTGCACAGCCCTCTTCAGGTCTCCCCACAGATTTATTATTGGATTTAGAGCTGAACACTGGGTGGGTCATTACAAAACCTTGATCTTGTTTTGGTGAAGTCATTCCTTTGTTGTTTGGAGGTGTGTTTTGGGTCATTGTTATGGTGAAAGGTGACATTTCTCTTCATCTTAAATGTTTTAGCAGAAGCCTTAAGGTTTTGTGCCAAAATTGACTAGTATTTTGAGCCATTCATTCATTCATTCCCTCCACCCTGATTAAAGCCCCAGTTCCAGCTGAAGAAAAGCAGCCCCAATGCTACCACCTTCGTGCTTCACTGTGGGATGATATTATTGTGGTGATGTGTCAAACATATCTTTTGGTATTATAGCCATAACACATTTTTCCACATGGCTTTAGGCTATTAGATGTATTTTTTGTAAATTGGATTGCTTGGATGTTTTGTTTTTTGGTTACTAAAAACCCTAACCTATAGCCCAGCCACATAAAGAATTCGGGAGATTGACTGGAACAACCAGTACTTGCCAGAAGTTGCTTTTAACAATTCTTTTAACATTGCTGTAGGCCTCTTGGCAGCCTTCCTGACCAGTTTTCATCTTCTTCTCATCAATTTTAGAGGAACATCCTGTTCTTAGCAATGTCACAGTTGTGACATATTTATCTCATATATCTGCATAAACCACTTAAAATGAATATAATGCACCATGTACGTGTATAAGACACAATATGCATGTATAAGCCACTATATATGTAAAAAAGCCACTATAAATGTGTTCAAACCACCATGAATATAAATAAGTCAGTGTCTACATATATAAATCAATAGATATTGTCACAAAGCAGCTTTACAGAAATATACTTAAATTCCAGATATAAGTTTAACTTTATAAATGAGGAAGCCAAAGGCGATGGTGGTGAGGAAAAACTCTTTATAAATCGCTACAAATCATTATAAATGAAATCCTGTTTTACTATAGACATGTTGAAGCCACTACCTAATTTTCTTAGCTTACATTATGAGTCAGTGTGAATGTACTAAACAACAAAAGACAAACCCAGACGGAAATCCAGACGACACCTCTATAAACTGTTGACTCGTTCTTCACTGATGACTAATGATGATGCATTACAGAAACTTGCAGTTTATAAGGCTTGAGATCATGTCTTTGCAATGTGAGGCAGAGCTGATCAGACCTTACTGAGCCAATGCTGGTACACTGTGTTAGCTGGGTTCTCACACTAACAGAGCTAGAGGGAAAAGGACAAATAAGGCCGACTCTGCATCATCCCTATAACAAGACGGGATCATGCTGTATTATGACTACAGATGTCTGGTACGATGTGACGATGTGACCCGGTTTATTGTCTTGCTGCTGCACAAAATGAGTAAATGTTTAGAGATAAATTATATTTTTTTTATAAAAAAGGGAAAGAAAAATCATGGATGATAAGCATGTGTCATCAAAGTGATGGCAAGGGTGCCTGTACTTTAATAAGTGAAAATGAAAACTGAATGTAGTGCACTAGGAAGGATTTCAACTGCATGATGTTACACCTGATGAGCAAACACACTCAACAAGAAGTCAGTTGGAACTTATCATAATTTGTAGGTGGTTGGAAATGTAATCAAGCTAATTTGATACCTTTGAAAATGATACCTTAATCTAAATATATACATATATTTGGTGTTTGTTCTGGCAGACAATCATTACACTACGACTGAAGATCGCTATGCAGTTCTAGCTCCAGCCAGAGACCTTATCAGGACTGTTATATGATTACTGCATTTGACCAATCAGGGTCCTGCACTATTTTAAGCTCCGCCTACATGGTCCAGCTTGACTAATATGGCACCTTGGTAGGAAGGGCAACCAAATTCAGCACTTGGATAAGATATGGCTCAATTAACAGTGGAAATAAGGACAAAATGTAGGATCGTGGTTAATTTATCAAGCTGTGCCACACTGTCTAGTGGAAAGGAACTAATAAAGTGCATAGAGGTCTACGACAGCGCACTTACATCACTCATGAGGCTTTTGAAGACCACCAGTTCAGCTTTTAACCTCTCCACTTTATTCCTCAGCTCTTCCTGAATGGCCTCTGACTCCCGAGCGCTCTGAGAACACAAACACAAACACACACACACACACAGAAATGTTATATGACACATGCCTGACAGACTTCAGGTTCAAATGTAGAGGAACATGTATCATCCTGATTGGCTGTATTCTTTTCTACACATACACACAAAAAATAATTCTGAAAACTACTTTTCATTTCGAGATGCAATACCATTTTCCCCCACTCTTTTTGATATAGCACAGTGGTTCAAGGATCATCCGATACTTGACATTTGACACCCATCTGACATGGACGTCTGTTGCCAAGTTAAGCAAAACCTCACAGACGTTATGGCAAATGTGTTTTCATTTGAGTCTTGAGGTCATATGCAAAATTACAAGATGTCATGTCAAGATCATCAGTGGACTGGACTGAAAAATATGTCAAATCCTACCTACAGCTTCATACCAGTACTGGCCTTGATACTAATATTTATGATCAGACAAGTACAGGTAAAGGTACTGTTTGTTTTTGGTTATTACTAATAGGGTGAGCAACATGTTTAAGGATTTTGCCCCAGATATTAAGGACACATATTCTGACATCACATATGGGATGTCAGTGCATCTCAGGGAATCATGCACAAACATTCACATACTCATTCACACCTAGGGCCAATTTAGAGTAGCCTGTTCAGTACAATGTTATTGGGAGGTGGGAGGAAACCAGGGAACCTGGAGGAAACTCACACAGACAGTAATCCGAGCTCAGGATCAAACTGCAGGGAGGTGCGGTCGCAGTGCAACCCGCTGTACCACATGACACCGTTTATGGTGCGTTCACAAAATAACTATGTTATTAAAAGTTTTCATGTTATTAGTAAAAGTTTCTAGGTTCTGTTTTCTTGCTAATATTTAAAGGTAATTTTTTAATTAAATGTGATGTGCATTTGGGAGGCTGTGTTAGTGCAGAAAATGTCTAATGATAAATAACGTAAAACCCCATGTTCACTGTATTTCACTTTGACAATAGTTCATATTTTTCCCCAAAGGGTTTTTGGAAATACATATTATTTACTGGTCTAGAAATGAAACCTGTGCTGGATCCCTGCAAACAGAGAATGCATTCAGGCCAAATGGAGAAGATGAAGGTTAATGTGTGAGCCCATGTGGCTCAGAAAAAAAAGGTTAAAGGTTATATGGAACGCAAGGCTCTCGTTGGAATGATCTGTTCATGCTTTTTTTGCTGAGCTGAGCCGTGATCTAGTACAAACAGATACGCAGTCGTCTATTGATTTCCAGTCGGGTCAGAGAAGCAGAGACTGGTTCTTAATGTGTGCAGGATTTCTTTAGGGTGCGGAAGAAAGTCTGCACACACTACTGAGATGTCTTACCTATGGCCTTGACATTTTGTCAACTCGCTTTTATGCCTTGGCTGATTTTGGCTTGGGTTTATATACACTCTTAGTTTGATTGATGGCATCCCAGAAGTTGTGGAATTACTACTTTCTCTTTTCCTTAAAGGGATATTTCGTGTTTAAGTTTGCTTCGTTTGTTTCACATTGGAATTATAAAGCTAAGGTCATTAACAAAAATCTTAGATTTGTTGTTTCTACAATCTACAAAAATCCCTTTCTTGCTCAGCACACAGTTTGGTATCACTGTGCATGAGTATCATATATGAGGTGACGATGAGGTGATATTTAAAAGGAAAGGACCCAAAAGCTTCTCCTTGGTAAATGAAATTGGCTCATTGAGTTTCTAGTCTTATGTAATGTTTCATGTGATGATTTGGTTAATGCCCTTTTCATTGTAGGTTATGTAATAGGTTAAGGAGGACTGAGCCTGTTTTCGCTTATTATTAATGGTAATGAAACATCTCTGTGTAGGATACTTATTTAATACAGTTTTGATGTGAAGAGTGTGTACGTGTGTGTGCTTGTGCGTGTGTGTGAGAGAGAGAGTGTGAAAGTGAGCTCACCTCTTGCATTGTCTCCAGCATCGTTTCCATCTGCTCTCGTCTAGACAGCTCTTCCTGCCACCTGCAACACACGACACACACCTGAAATGAGTGCATGCAGATGTGCCTTCGAGTTGAAGTGAGAATGATTTGGGGAGCATTACATTTTGTCAATAAATAAGCTCCATAGCTTTGAACCAATCAATGTCTGAGATCAGAGGATGACGTTGTACACAGAGATTTTAGCTGCCAAACCTTGCATGTTAGCTAACTTTTGCAATAAACAAAATAGTTTTTATTGTTATGAGATATTCTGACAGATTTGGTTAGTCTTAACCTCATTGTAGAGAACATCAAGATGCAAATTGAGACTTGGAGATTCATACTAAAGTCAAACTTGACCAGCATTTAGCTAGCCAGCTAGCTAAGTTTGTATTATTATGCTTTAATATTTGTGGGTGTGTACAATTTGCATAGTCATGTATATTCATGCATCCTGGCATTTTTATTAGAATAAAAGTGTAAATAAACTAAGACTTTTACACAAACACACACACATATATTAAAGATTAAATATTGAGGTCATATTAAAGCGCATATGACCTCAGTGAACTTGAATATAGGAAAATGTACCTATCTTCTCATTATGTGATTATTGTAAAACAAAGATAAGATGAAATATTGAGCTTGAAAGATTTTTGTTTTTGTTTATAATCCTACATTGAGAAATATTAAATAACGTTAAATATATTCTACGATCACGCTCAAATATCATTTTTTGCAATGTGTCACTTTCCATCCCTCTATTATTTACGGTGCCATGAGGAGGTTCCCTAACCACAGGAAGAGCACGTTCCATAAATATGGGTTTTACTTATAACAAATGAGATGAGAATATAAGGTATGAGCTAAGCATTTCAGACAAAGGGATATCTATTGCCATTCACAGAACAGCACATGAGGGTTAAACATCGACTTGTCTCTAAAACACCAGCAGGTATAAATGGCTCAGGCGCTGAAGTCCAGGCGTCTGTAGTCTGTTCATCAGGCCACAGTGTAATTTAATCTATGCAGCAGAATACACCAGGAATCAGCAGCATGAGGGCAGAGGGTTCATCCAAAGACTGAGCTGTGTGACAGATTCTGCAAGAAAATAAAGCTGGTAAACTGACTAGGACAGAATCCAGTCATTCAAAAAATCGACCTCTTGCTAGTGCCACAATGCATTAAATTCCAAAATAGTTTTGTCATCACAAATTCACACGAATTGTTGAAACTTACAACTTTTTCCGTTCAACCTGATGTTGGATCTTCACTTTTAGAAGGTTCTTCATGGGTTCTTTAAATGTTTGGCATGTTCGATTACGAAAAGGTTTCTACAGCAAACTTTTTCTGACAGAAATACATTCAGAAAGCCCTTAAAGTCCCCATGAAATGGCTTGAGAGTCATAATTTAATTCTTTAAGTTGAGGAATTTCCTTTCGAAACAGGACGTTAGAGAGAAGGCACAGCCATTCAAGACAAGGCACAGCCATTCAAGACATGCCACACCTCCACCAAATATCAACAAACTAAACAGTAGCTGAGTCAACTAGCTAAAGATGGAGAACAACAAAGATGGAAATCAGCGAAGAGTTTAACAAGGCCCTTTTTTCACTTTTTTACTGATTCACAATATCTCCAAAACTCTACCTCTACAAATGCTTTACTGTCATGTTGGTGTATATTCATATTGTAATGTAACAACACTAAATGACAGGCACAAAAAGCTCTGAAACACATATTTTGATTTCGGGGTACTCTAAGGATGAAGATATTTCTCTTACAACTTTGTCTACATGAAATCCATACACAGAAAAAGTTCAAAGCTTTGCAGAGCAAAGAACGGTCAAATACTGCAATGCAGTGAACAAACAACTTGTAGAATCATTTATTTGAAAATGTCAAGCGTAAAACCAAACTAAAGCTGAAACTGGTAGCAGTAAAGAAGCAACTAATCAAGCTTGCAGACAGAAATATCTTCTGAAGCAGTAACACTTTTTGAGAATCAGATCGTTTTAAGAGGATGAGTCCAGGTCGCTATGGCGACCCTCATGGGAGACACCAAAATAGCTCATCAAGCTCACCGCTACACACTCTTTTTTCGGTGAGTGATATTCGGGGCTGCATCTTTAAACAGGAACTGTCTGTTTCCATGGGGCACAAACAGTAAACACCATCCCAAAAACACAGGAATGCATCTGCAATGTCTGCATACTGATAAGCCATTCTGCTGTGTTTACACTGAGGACTGAACTGAGTGACTGGACCACAACACACACACACACACACACACACACACACACAAACCTCTAACCACAAGAGATCCACAGGACAGAAACAGAAGCTTGCGCTCTCAGCTTTGCCTTTCAGTTATAATCTAAAAGAGATCTATTGAAATGTAAAACCACAGGAAAGCAAAAGAAGAAAAAGCTCCATAGCTGTGCATGCTTTGTGTCATTTAACATACGTACATGCTCCATTAATGGATAATACTTTCATAATCCATTGAAGAGTCAGACCGATTAAAAAAATGACTTTAGGGAGCTAAAATATTTGTATAACTTTTAAGTTCTGAAAATAAGTAGGTACTGAAAACTTTAGTAAAAAAGAAGCTTCACTGAAGTGATTGTCAGATTTTCTTTACTTAAATAAACATAAACAGCAACAACAGCAATATGCATTTGAGTGCAAAAGTCTGTACACCTCATGTATTTGAAATAGGAGAGGAAAATGTACCTCTATTTTACAATTTATCTACAAAAAATACAGTTAAAAGGTTAAAAAGGAAATGAATATCAATATGTACAAGACACTCTAATCTTCACCAATTCCAGTAACTCATTGGATTCTTAAGTCAGCCAATAGTATTGTCTAACAAATATATTGGTCAGGCCCTAGTCCCTTTGTTATGGCCTGAGGGTGCTGCCATAATCGGAGCCCTGTGTCCAGAGTGCTGTCTCAGCTGCTTCGGCTGTGCTTAATCACACACAGCTGTGGTGTGCTGAGCTGTAAAGGTCACTGAAGTTCACAGTTACATCACATCCTGTCAATCACGTCATGACACATGCAGCTGGACAACATAATTTCTTTTGTGACTGAGCATGATATGAGCATCATTACACACCGTGTGATGTAAAACGTCAGTGATAACTATTACAGCTGCAGTGAAAAGCTTACTCTTTTCCACATTTTAGAATAATAGTGAAGGTTTTACCAGTACAACACAATATTAAGAACTACTATTACTATTAGCTAATATTCAGGAAATTAGTCATATGGATAGATGTAGAAATCTAAGATAATTTAAAAATAATGACATCATTATTCAGGGGCTGTAAACGTGGTTCTGTCATAGAAGGCTCATGAATTTAACTTCATATTAATGTCCATGATCTTGGAACGGGACAAACTAATATAGGCATGTTGAGCAAGCGTCCACATACATTTGACAAAAAATATTGTACATATAAGCTTTCTCTTCGTCTTTGCAGTAAAAAAAAAAAAAAAAAGAAAAGAAAAAAACCTTTAATATTCCCCCATAAGTGTGAATCACATTTGATATGTATATTTTTAAACCCATGTGTTCAGACAGACACGGTTTGAACTAGCCTCAGTATAGCAGTGCTATCTATTTTAAAGCTGATTTAAAAGTGGCATGGGATCAGTGACACAGATCAACTGAAGGATCATTTCCATGTCACCTGAAGGTCACACTAGCGTCTCAATATTTACCAAGATAGACTATCTCTGCAAAGCAGACCAGTCTGGGAAGCGTCTGGAATGACAACCGACCCTAAAACAGAAGCACATGGCGAAAACATTCAATTCTCAGCCATCACACTGCTTATAAGGAGAATGGGACCGGCTGCCCTTTTTGTCTGAGTTGTAAATAGAAAAGGGTCACCTTACAAGGACTCGGAACAACCTCAGAGGGTGACCAAAAAATTCCAAAGTCATCTACTTAGGAAAGACTGCATGCTGAGTAAGTGTGAGCTTAACTGAGTGAGGCAAAGGAGAAAAATAACCACTGAGCACGATATAAAATTCCACTTTTTTTTATATTAGCTAATATGTATGTGTACTGAGGGCTTATCACATGCTAATGTTTGATTGAAGAGTTCTCTGTACTCCTCTTTGAAATTGTCAGAAAGAAGAGAAAAAGGAGTGTCCACTGAAATGTAGCAAGCCAGAACCCTGCTAGTTAGCTAGTCAGCTAGCATGAGCTAACACTACATAAATCACCACATTTGGCTAAGCCTGACAGAGGACACAAAAAGCTAGGTTTAAACTTTATTTCATTACACAACAACTCTGTATGTCTCTCACCACGCAACAGTAAAGACTTTCCACCAAAAAACCCAAAGTATTACTATCAATAATGTTGACTTTTTAAAAGTAGGCCAGATTTTGGTATGTAAATATGAATATCATGAATATGGTAAGCTTTTTATATTGTTATTAGCATTTCCATGAAAAAAGAAAAGAAAAGTTCTTGTCAGGAGTTCCTGTCATTCTATGTCAGTTTCTATATCTCCCAGTATTTGTTCAGAAAAAGGTTCCAGGAACTATACTGTAATGGTGTCCACACATGACCTGTATTTAAGGTAATATTTTTTATAACATCAGTCAAGGGACATTTTTTTCCGGAAGTAGAAGTTACTTATGCAGAAATATTATACACGGTTTTTGTAAATTTAACAGTGCATTTGTGATTGGTATTACAGAAAAATACTACTACTACTACTACTAGTGATAATAATAATAATAATAATAATAAAATAAAAATAAATAATGTCATTATTTATTCATACTTTTTTCTTAGTGGAAATATTGGGGCAGGGTGTAGAGCAGAAATTACGGGGTTATGATTCTATGCTACTGATTGAAATGTTGTGAGTTCAATTCCAGCACTGCCAGATCACACAGCACCCCATTTGTAAATTTATTTTTTTGTTTGTAATATGTTAATACAGTATCCATATACATTAATATGTATATGAATACTGTATTAATATAAATAAATCTCTATGCAATATATATGCATATAGTTTTATATGCTTGTGTGTATATATATATATATATATATATATATATATATAGATATATATATATATATATATATATATATAATCCCTATGCAATTTCAGGTCATGTTACTTGGATATAGATTACAGAGATCCCAAGTGGGCTTCCATGCTGCTCCGATCTTTTCTCTCCATACTGGGGTTGTGAAACCCCATATCCATTTATTACACACACACATCCACACACACTCATGCATGCACGCACAAACACACACAGACCACGGGGGTTTTGTTCAGTATTGATTAGGTGTAATGCAGGCAGCCTGAAGGAATCCATTCAGTCCACAGTGGCTGCAACACATGCAGAGTGTTAATGAGAGTTCAGTCTGAGGAAAGTGCAGGTGGAGCGAAAGCTCCATGCTCCAACAGATCACAACGAGGGCTTATCAAATTCATCCAGATCTTCTTTCTTGCTCCTACATATCCTCAGATACCTCTTCCTCTATTCTTGTCCATTTCCATTAACCTCATTGTAACATGACACATCTTTTCTTCTTTGGTCCTCATGTGGAGAAGGCACTACCTTTTTTTACATAAAAATAATTATGTTCAAGTCGAGTGGTCGTGGTCAAGTGTTGTAGTAAGAGCATCAAAACAGAATTCTCCCATGGTTACCCACTCCTCAAACGTGTGATGGTTCCCAGGGTGACGAATATGCTTGTGTGTGTGCCATGTGCTTTTATTTTGGCTCCTGTTTTGGTCTCATCATTGCTCTGTGTTCCTGAATGTGTTCACCTGTTCCTTGTTTTCTATTGACTGGTTTTGAGTTTTTTTCACTAAGTCTTCTTCTGCTTTTGTAATGAAGTTTGAATCCTTTTTTTGTAGTTATGAGTTCCCTGTTCTGTGTATAGTGTCTCTGTGTTTTATGGTTTCCTGTATTTGACTCCTGTCTTTTCCAGTTGTGATTATGGATTCCCGCAGTTTCACTCTGCTTGCCTGTTTCATTTCTACTGCGGAACATGATGGCTCTACTACGACGCTCTATGTTATGGTATACAATGTTTCTGCTATGATACTCTGTGGTTTTGCTATGGTATACTATGGCGCTACAGTGACACCCTATGTTTCAACTATTACACCCCATGGTTCTTCGATGGTATCCTTCTACTATGGTTCTACTATGGTACTTTCTTATCTCAAGTTTTCCCATAATACTTCCAGGGTTTTACTCTCATATGTTAGCTACATACCAATGGTATTATTACAACTCTACAATAGTGCCATAGACCTACAATAGTTACTAATGACAACAATGGTATGCTTTTATTTTTTACACAGCGCAATTCTCAGCGGTGATTTTCTGATGTTAGCCAAAATTGTTATATACGGTATTGAATTGACACTGTACAATATGGTTTAACACTAAAGTGGTCAATTGTATATGAGAGTTGGTGTCATTGAGAAGTTTTGGAGATTCAATTCCTATGGCGTTATGGAACCACACCATGGTGTTAAGCAGAGTTAATTTTTTAGTTACTTATGAACTCTGAGTATGAGTTAACGAAACTTTAGAAAGGGTTAAATTAACACTGCAAAGATTGGGACACAATAAACACCAACAGAGTGTGTGTATATAAATAAAATTGAACTCTCTCAGAGAAGATTTTACACTATAGAATTTGCAGTGAAACTAATGACCATGGTTAATTTTTGGTGAGGCACGATTCTCTTTCCACATGTCAGAATTAGAGCACTTTAAATAGAGCAGGAGAAAATAGCCTGCACCTCAACTCTCCAAGCGTATCAATAACGCCAAGTGCTGAGAGGACAGCTGATGTGCTCATGAGCTTCAGGTGGAAGTACGTAGAAAAGAAAAGACAAAGTGCAGGAAGTAGAAGTATCTCCCTATACTCGCAGGATTCACAGGATATTAACAAAAACTTTTTTGTCATACAGGGGTCATATGCGTTAACCTGTTTTTCACCTGCATGGTAACACTGAAAGGAAATCTGTTTTCAGGAACGTGTGCTATGCATGGCACAGACTTATCCACTTTCTTCCCATGCTATCACTATCGTCATCAAGTCTCGAGGCCAACCGGTTTTCAGCCTTTTCAAGTTATTATTAACTCTTAAAGAACATTTCTTTTGTATACCACATTATATATTCATTTGTTGGGAACTTCGTGATTGTTGCACCGTATTTGTTTGACATTTTATGGTTTTAGGTAAAGTGTGGGTTCTTTTCTGTCAAATACAAACCTATAGTCTTTAAAAGTCCAAGATGATGATGGATCAATATGGTGAATGAGAGATGATATGTATGTGATCGACACAGCTCCTAATACTCAAAACTGATCGGTCAGCTTAATTTTCAATAACACCACCACTGACAGTAGTTCATGTGCCACATCAAGAATATATAATACAGAACACGCACAGTTGTTGACATGATGAAGTTTTCTCTTAGGTGATGTTTATTTAACATTTACACAAGAAGTCTCCTAAGTTAGTGCTTTGTAACAATCAGTGAGTTTTCCGCCATGGCAAAGTCTTCGGAACAGAGTGCTTTCCAGGTTCTCTGTAAAAGCCAAGCTGTAGTTTTTGACTTATTAACTTCAAGAGACTGAAAAAAGAAAAGCTTGTGAGGGAACAACTGTTTATAGCTGCTATAACATAAGTTATAATGGGAACATTTGTTGTTTTGCCACTGTTCCCCAAATGTAGCTATTAGCGGTTAAAAAGTAACCGCTCGTACGGTCACATCACACCATCCTATTCTTGATTATTTTCCTATAACAGCACTCCCCCACGTGTTTTATTCCTTAGCTTTAATTATTCTGCTGATTCTTATTTAATGATTTTGAGTTCAATCTAAATAAGCAGTTGAATAGTTTGAAGCTATCAATATTGTAAACCACATTATTAATCCAGGCTTTTATATTACCTAGCTCAACCTATTCATGGATAATTACAGTATTACAGACAGAGCTGTGGTTTATATAACCTGAGTATTATACTCAAATCCTTAAATCCTGAATCGCAACGAGCCACTCTTCTGTAAACAATGATCTATGTCAGTATGGACTTGACTGGATTAGGTCATTTCAATATTGCTGCTGTAAAGTTCATAAGCAAACTAATCCTTTCCGAACACGAATAATATAATAACGTGCATAACACAGACATGACGCTTTTATTCCTTGCCTGGAGACTTTCTCTTTCATCTGCCTGCAGAGCAGGGCACAAAAGCAAGACCATTCAAGCCTGGACACACCTTTGAGCGAGGATACAAACGGATTCATAGGAAACATGGAGCATGGAGGAAAACAAACATAAAACACATAAAGCAGATCCATTACACCATTATCCAGAGGAATATGTGTGGAAGTGGACCAAGACTAAAAACTCTTTCCTAAATGAAACTATATGCTTTTCCTGAATAAAAATCATTTATTTCACATTGATTGTTTGAGCTGAGACTTGTAAGATAAAAGTGACAGATTTTTGTTAATATGAACTTAATTATTTTTAGCCACCATCACATTTATTCTTTATAAGTATTTAAAACAGGATTGTTTACCTGCACATTCATGTAATTACTCATTCATGTAAAATACTGAAACTGCGCATTTGAAGATTGGATAAAGCCCAGACGATATTTTTTGAATCTTCAACTGTCAAGTTTTCAGTGAGCCTGTACACACTAGCCCCAGATTATTGTTCTTGGATGCCAGGCCTGGAAAACAATGTGGTCTTCTGCTGTTGTACCTCATCATCCTCATGTTTTGATGTGCTGTGCACTCTAAGATGCTTTTCTATTCACCACGGTTGTAAAGACTAACGAGTGGTTATTTGAGTCAACTGTCAACTCAAACCAGGCTGGCCATTCTCCTCTGACCTCTCTCATCAACAAGGCATTTCAGCCTGAAGAATTGTCCTTTTTGTGCCATTCTGTGTAAATGCAAGAGAAATGTGCACGAGATCAGCAGTTTTGGAAATACTCCAATCTTGCGCCAAACAACCATGCTACGATGAAAGTCACACAGTTTACATTTTTCCCATTCTGATGTCATCAACTGAAGCTCATGACTTGTATTTGCATAATTCTACACACATTGCGCTGCTCCCAGATGATTAGCTGATTGGATAACTGCATGAATGTGCAGGGGTATAATAAAGTGTAAATTCATAATTTATTTGTTTTTTTGGGGTGTTTGGACATGGATTTGGAGTTCCTAATTAAAAGTTGTGCACTGATGTACTTAATGCTTTTTGGTTATTTCATTTTCGTGGAAAGATTTAATAGAGTTCAATTAAAAGACATGATGAGACCACATTTCCATCTCAGACAGAAAAGTCATAAATCCAGGTACACTGCCATGCCTACAACGCCCAATCCACAATTTGTTTCCTCTGTACAAATTCATTATCTCATCATTAAACACCGTGGTATACTGTAACAAACCATCTCATCGACCCTCGAGCTATTTGCTGTCAGACACTAATCCGTGAGGGTCACGCCCTGAAAGAATATGCTCCTGTCTCTGAGATATACCTTTCCAAACAGGTGGTACGAGGTGTGGTCATGAAGCCTTGTTTTGACAGCTCTCCGATCAAAGGCCATTTCTAGCGAAAACACATTACTGCCTCTAACTGTGGCCAGAAATCAGCCAAACCCTGAGATGTATATCTGTGTGAAAATGTAAAATGGCTCTGCCATGAAAAAAAAAAAATATAGAGTAGTGATAATGATTTAATTTCCCTGAATTGGTAATTGGATTAATCGGTAAATCTGGGTGGACCACAAGGCTTGTTGGAACTCCTGCATAGACAGGAATGAAACAAAGATGAGCAAAGATGAGTTCACCGCAAGGAATGCTAAGCAGATTCCTGACAACGAGTGTTTTTCTACAGGAACGCCTCCCTTGTTTAGTTCCAGCTCACTTCACTGTTTCTGAATCATCATCAAAGGATTCAGTCCCAGGTACAAATTCATTGTAAGAACTGTTTGCAAAGATAAAAAAAAAGGGCTTTCAATCATTCACAAGCTAAAAGAAAGACTTAATGACTATGAGGGAGGATGTTGATCTTTCACTAGGGTCCTCAATACCGCAATACGTTTCTTTCATGTGTGCTAATGCCACTGCATGTTTATTCAACAGTGGGTCTCTACAGGTCACTTTGAAATGAACCAAGTTCCTTGGTTATTTACTTACTACAGCTATAGTACAAAAGAACACACCGTTAGTAGAACAGAAGTGTGAAGCGACTGGTGAAAATGCAGACGAGTGACAAATTAAAGGTAAAATGAATTTAAAGTGTTGGCCCCCCACAAGAACAGTTGCCAGGACACCTTCAACATGCCTTGCCTTGGATTCCACAAGTTTCTGGAACGGTACTGGGTAATAAACACAATTCACCCAAAAGATCATTTCCTCAATTGATGCTTTAATGATGGTGGAGAACACTCACTAATACATCGCCCTGAGATCTTCCATAGGTGTCGACCTGGGATGAGATCTAGTTACTGCAAAGCCAATAGCACTTAATTTATATCATTTTCATCCTCATAAAGCCATTCAGTGAGCATCTATGTCTTGTGTATAGGAGTGTGATCATCCTGGAAAAGACCACTCCCTTCAGGACAGAAATGTTTCATCACAAGATAGAGAAGAACTCTGAATTGTGACCGAAACTCCTACCATCCGTGCTGCAGTAATGAAAGCTCTTAGGCTTTTTAAAAGCACTTAGACTGGTCCTTTTCCTGATCCTGAGCCGAGTCGAGTCGAAACCGCTCAGCTTTTTCAAACGTGCCATTCAAGAGGATTAAAACTTTGTTGAACTTTGTTGTAGCTGTTGATGCGGTGAAGCTTTCTGGAAGGAGATGTTCATTTTGCATTTTTGGAAGGAGTCTCCAGGGTCAGAGCTTTGTAATGGTCAGAGGTAAAGCTGTAATTACATTTTCCAACATGAGAAAAAAACTGTGCCTTTTTTCCAGGTTCATGTTAAAGTGACAAGCTGTAAACTTTGAAAAATTAAATGAAAGGGAGAGAGAGAAATAAAAGCGAGGTTGGTGAGGAAACAACTGTTTCATAATGTAATGTTTTTCAGGTACTGACTTGTTTTGTGGAGGTTCCACAGCATTAAACAGAAATGTAACTGGATGAAATGTATGAAGTGTGGTTCCTTAAGAAAGAAAGAAAAATGTAATAGTTGGTAAATTGCTCTGCAGCATGCAAGAGGGAAAAACATGTGCCGTTATAAGTAATCGGACAACTTCGGGGTGGCTTCACGTCAGGCCTGGTCAAGACCCCGTCTCTTATTATTTCCTCATAATATGTCCCAAATCGTAGGCGAACTTTTTTACTACAAATTTTGTTATACATATTTATTTTATGACTTCTGAATCATTTTGAGGCATTACTGAGTCAGAACAAAAACATTTCAGATTCCCAAACATTATTTTTACAAAAAATAACTTCTATTTGTATGTCAATAAAGAAGGCAACATAACTTATTAAATAAGCAGAATGAAGGTTCCTGGGATTTGCATGCAAAAAACAAACAAATGCGACAGTCAACGGTTCCAGAAGAACTGTGGCAAATTCTCCAAGAAGCTCAGTAATACTTACAGCTCATTTCCTTATCAAGCTGTACAAATTCTTCCTGGGACTTACACTTTAAAGAAAAAAAGCCACACAATCTAAACATGTTTAGCTTAGTGCTGTTTGCTGCAGGTTGTAGTATTTTTCTTTTTTCAAGTAGCCAGATTTACAGTCATCTTTACTTTACATCATTTTTTTTTTTGCATGTGCTTCAGCTTTTTGCACAGTACTTCTATAAAACATATCAAAAATCATTGTAAACTTATATACTTTCAAATATTCTTGAATAAATAAAAAACAATAATAATTAATTAATGTGTCTTAGTGTGCAAGAATACTATTTTAGGTTTAGCCTACCTTGTCTAGTGTCTTTACTTTTTTTCAAGCAGACAAAACTGCTTGGTCAGGCAATTTAAATTATTAATGTAAGACATATTTAATGCACTGGAGTTAGAAAGTACATCATCTTACATTAGCATACAGATTTCACAATGGGTTAGAGAAACAAAAGGAAATGTTCTCTTGATTCAGATATGGTTAATTTAGTAACATTAGTGTGGTTTCCAGCCAGCAGACTAAAGTCTCACCCCAGATAGTCCTCAGACAGGTGAGGATCACATTCAAGCTCTTTCAGTATTAAGGTCATGTCCGGAACGTCCTCCGTATGACGCGCCTGCTGTACGACGCAGAGGGGGCTTCAGTGTTTCAGGCTCCTCACATGTTAGTGAGCACCGAAAGTCTTTTAATAGTTTTCCACTTGAGCCGACATGAAGTATCTGACCCTATTTCCTCAAAGGCCATTAAGACATTTAGAGACCAGGATACCATTAGTACGTCTCTGACAGCATGTCATGGCAGTTCATTAAGGGGCAACTGTTTCTGGAGAGGGATGAATGAGAGGTTGGGAGGGAGAAACAGACGGTAGGAGAAGGACGGTCTGCTCTCCGTCTCACTGATTAATCGACTCTCTCACTGGATGGCTGGCTGATGTCCAGCCTGGCATTTTGTTTGGTAACACTGTGATGACAGCTGGCATGTCTCATCCGTTACCTGCCTCATTGCTCATAGATATAAACGCAGTGTGTGAACTCACTGTCTCCATGCTGAAGAATGTGTTCTACTCAGAAAGTAAAATTGATACTGTAATTATTATGTTGAATAATTATTATGCATCAACAAGTGCTTTGTTTTTTGTGTGTGAGGCATAACTGTCCGTTTCAGACCATTTCATTCCAGTGCAGGGCGCAGTACTGATTTGATGCGAACTCACTTTCACGAATTTTGTGCCACACCTCAGACCCAACCCATGTCAGGTCTAGGCCTGTATAATTGGGTACGGTGGTGACGTGACAAACTCCATCTCACGCAACATTTAACCAAATTAAAAACCGGTGAGAGTGATTTCGTTGGATGTCATCTGGGAGGAAAAACAATTTATGACCTCTAACTGTTTGCATAATCGTTTTGGCATATTTTTTTTTTAATGAGTTTTTTTTTATTTTTATTTTTTTTACGATTTTATGAGTTGGCTTCAGCAAACTGCATTGATTGCATACAAGTTTTCTCTTGTTTGGCAGCTCCACTTTTTCTCCTGGTGTTTGATAAGGAAGAAAAAAAAATTGTACAGAATTTACAGACCACTCATTAATATCAGGATGTTTTCCTTCCTTCCTTTTTTAAAATATTTTGTTTATCTTCTGATTTAAGCACTAACCAGACTGGATTCGGTTTAAATGGGGCACAGTAATTATTACCAGAGTGCCTCTGGGATTGTCTGGAAAGATTATGTATTTTACCTTCTATAAAATGGCCAGTAGAATTAACCCCAGGTAATATACTGTCTGAAGTGGAAAAGATTCCATTATATCCAGCGGGAAAAGATGTGTCACATTTTTCCTTTAGTATAACGACCCCCTGGGGACTGAATCTTCTGTTGCCGAAACCAAAACAAAACCAACCAACTTTAAAATGCAAAACAATAAACTATAGTCAACATTTATGCATTACATTTGCTATTATAGGAAAATAATCAGCAGTGAAGTGGTATAATGCAGCCTGGTTGAAAATGGCGCTACTGTTACCACCCTAAAGTCGATTATTTTCCTACAGCAGCATGTCCAGAAGTGTTTTTTCCTCTTATACCATAATTTGCCAACCAATGCAAATGTTTAAGGTACACTATGTAGGATTTAGGGGGATCTATTAGCAGAAAAGAAATATGCCATTCATAAGAAAGTTTTCATTAGTGTATAATTACCTGTAACTACGAATCGTTATGTTTTTTCGTAAGCTTAGAATGAGCCCTTTATATCTATAGAGAGAGAGTGTCCACCTCTACAGAATGGCCATGTTGCGCCACTACAGTAACCCAGAATGGACAAACCTCTAGAGATCATCTTCCACGTTTCACGTTTTTACAAGTGGCAGTGTGAATCCGGAAGGAAGCACCGGAAGGACGACAAAGAATAAGAAAAGAAGACAAGGAAGAAGAAAGAAGAGGAATCGGTGTTTGCTGGTGCTGGCTAACAATGGAGGATCGTTATTATAATTTAGCACGGAAAAAGCAAGGGAGTGTGAATGTACGTACGTGGACGTACGCTACAGGCACTTGACGGCCTCCGTACGCTCTAATACACTCTTGGAAAGGCAGGGGTAAGGGAGGGGCATTCAGGTGGTTTAATCCTACATAGTGGACCTTTCATTTATTAAACCTGTACTTATTATCCATGCATAACTACATTTAATATTGTGGATGTTGTCCTCATCTCTTACGTTATTCATGCTATAAACAGTCCTTCCCTCACTAAATCCATGTTAAGAAGAAACTCAAAAGTACAACATCCTCTATCCTGTACATTATCCTGAAGATTACAGAGTGCTGACACTGGAGACTCCTTCCATAAATGTTAAATAAATATTTTAGGTTAATCAACATCATCTCACCAAACAGATTCAATACTCAGTAGGTATAAAGCTAAGCTAAAAAGCAGTCATGCATTGAATCTATCTGAAGTAAAAGTTCTGCAAAGCTTTGACAGATTCTTAATAATATCCGGTGCATATTTTAGCAGACTGCCGGGGAGCTGCTTGATTATTATTTACTGAATCACTTAGTCTTCATCTAATTACGGTTCCCAAGGTAGCACATTTATGTACATGGCAACTGGGCAAAACAATGTTTCTGTACTATGTTATTCACGAGTAATATTTCTCCAGGGATCCAGCTAGCCTTGGCATGCTAATCGGGCCTTTCATCTATTACAATGGCTGGAATGGAAAGCTCCAAAAGTTCCTCCTGCTCCTATTGATCTGAAGCACTGAGCTAAAATCTGCTGCACTTCAATTATTCATAAAAAGGAAAGTGTTGTGAGGGAGTCTTAGAACAGTGAGGACAGGCTTTTTTATAATACAGCTGTGCCAGGGTTATTTGAAGTGCAGATTAGTGTGTATCCAAAGCTGTGCTGGCACGTGCCAGGCTTTGCTTCATGCACACAAGCCCAGGGTGGCACCAGCCCAGCCCTGATGAATAACAGGACTGATGCTCCAAACACGTGCGGCGGACTTTCCTGCATTCAAGTCACTGATCTACACGTGGATTTTCCCTGTTTTCCCACAATCAGTACAAGATGAAAATGTGCCAATAATGCGATTTATTCCCACACGTGATGTTTTTCTTTATTTCTGTTCATTGGCTAAATAATGAAAAGAAGCAGCAAAAATCAAATGTAAGGAATAAAACTCGATGGGCTGTTATAGGAAAATAATCAATGACAGCTTGGCAAGATGCGACAAGTCTGAAATGAATTATTTCCTATATTTGATATCCAATTTTTAGTTTAGGTCTCAGTTAGTTCCAGTGTCTATTACCTCAGTTAGCGCTAATTTCTCCATTCGCCATAGTTGTTTCTTTTACGTCAGTTATAAATTACTCATCTAGCTCACTTTGCAAAGTTAGCACCATAGCCTCAGCTTATACAGTTCGAATCCCAGCGTTCATCATGTCAGATTGCTCAGTAGGTTATGTTTTCATACAGTAAATATGTTAACAAAAATACATATTATATCTAAAATGGAAATCGAAAATATTTCACCTATATGTGTCATGAATGGACTGCAGTTTTGCACTGCATTCTCTCTGGCTTTCTGTCCACACGCACACACACACACACACACACACACACACACACACACACACACACACACACACCCACACAATGCTGAGTGGGCAAAAGCTCCACATCTCATCAATCTTCTGGGCCCTGCTGACTGCGGCACTGGACTGAAGAACGCCTCATACAGTAAACTGCACACTGATTCATATCACACTATCTCAAAGCATGCTCATCTCTTCGCAGCTACAGCGACTATAAACATTTTGGTTGGACTTTACCACAGTAAAAAGCACAGCGATAGTGAAATTAATAATCTTTCTCGGGCTGAGACGTAATGCTGCCTGGACTCGCACGTGACTCTTTATTACTGCTTAATTAGCACCACGGACGTGTTTAACAGATACGTCTCCCTGAGTGCGATATCTTTTGCCCCTTGATGCAGGACCCGATCGAGCTCCTAATACCTGGCAGAGTCGAGCCAAGGGGGTGGAGACAACGCTGTGTGTTTCAGGCTGCATGATTTTATTTGTAAGTATGTTGTTTCTTGTTGTACAGTTCAATTAAATTCAATTTTATTTGAATAGCATTTTTAACAATGGACAATTTCACAAAGCAGCTTTATAGAAATATATGAATTCCAGTTCTAAACTTTAAACTTATTAATCTATAAATTTATCCATACATATATAATCCCTATTGAGCAAGTCTTTGGTTATGTTTGCGAGCATTGTGTGGGTTAGCTTTAATGTTAGGCCTGTAGGAGGAGTTCTCAGGCCAGACTCAAGCACAGACTCAATAAAAGTAAACAGTTGGTGAGTGTATATAAGTATTGTATATATGCAAAAACAAGGTTTGCGACGTGGGTATGGAAGGTAAATAGTTGTTATTTTTGCGATGGATTGATTATTAAAACGGGGTTAAAGTTGTGGCTGGGTATTCTGCTAGGATAGTTTACTCCTCTCTCATTCCCGTTAACCTTGAAACTCCTACAGGAGACATCACCAGGTCGAGACTTACATTCCTCCTTGTTGTAACGACATTGTATTGTTTGGTCTGTTCTCTAATCCAGGACTTTTCAGTGGCGGGGCAAACAAGGTGAAGATTAGTACTCCACACTGCAACATGCCTAAACTGGCGTAAAACATGTCTAATAACCATCAAGATGGCCTAGGATACATAGATACTGCTGTCTGAGGAAAACAAAAACACAATACCACACACATTTGAAAGCAGGGTGTGTTTTGAAATACAAGCATTAAAAATTCTTAGCTCACATTGTTCCTATTACACATATGTCAGTGATACAGATGGCGTGTATGGTTCTCTTCTGGCATATTCTATTATATGAATGACCATATGTAATGTTTTTAAGGTGATTTATTGTTAGCTTTTAAGAGCTGGGTGTATAAGAGCCCACTCATGCATGTGTGTGTGTGAGCCTAACTCCAATTCAATAGAAAAGTGACCATAAATTCACTGCTGTTCCCTTTCAATATTACAAAAAGCTGTTAGAGAGAAAAAGTAGGGAAAGAAGTAATCAGTTCGCCCTAGCCCTTTCTCTAGACTACCATTAATTTTTTGGCTCTGGAGAGCTTGGTTACTGGTTACACAGCTTAGCCACAAGCCACTTACAACACATTTAGTATTCTGTGTCTGGAACTTCTTTAGGTTTTACAAGATGCATGCTAGCAATAAGGCAAAAACAGTCTGGGTGTTTATTGCAGAGGAGTCCGAGGCTGTTACTCAACACCAACAATGTGACAAATGGAATGGACGTTAGGAACCTTGTCGTCGAAAGAACTCACAGAAAACGGAAATCAATCCTTTGAGAAGTTCTGTATTATTTCCACATGAGCTTTTTGCTAACAGAGCTAATTGGAAACTCTTTCTGATAAAACTCAGAAAAAAAAACTTTAATAGTAAATGTTGCTTGTCAAAACTGGCAAAATATTTCATTGTTGTATTTCTCATATATTGCAAGTAGTTGAATTACATAATGCACAACTGGAGTCCTGATTGGTGAAAACCAATGAATCTTGATGATGCAACTCCCAATCGCAGGTGTCTGTTCGATCAAGTATAACAAAGAGGGCCGTAAGTGCTCTCCTCCAAGCATGTTTATAACAATATACAACATACGAGTATAATATTTCAATCAAAATCACATGAATTCACCAAGATGTTGTGAAATTGAGCAAGACAGGTAACAAACAGGAAGTTCCCCATACCAACTGCAACGTTATATTTTTTACTCAACATTATACTCATAATACTTTAATGATACAATGGCTTCTTTAGCAAAATTGGATTGACAAAACATTAATACATTTATAAAATGTAATAACCTCATGAAAATGCGTTAAAGAAGACATGTTATAAATTATAGTCCTAATGTAAGCGAATATTAATAATAAGTTTCATTTAAAAGAAAAAATAAAGGCTAAGGCTAATTAAAACATGAATATTAAATAAATTATGAATTGTGTCATATTAAATAACAGATTCACAAGAAACATTTATCCTGGATTTTCTCCTGTTTCGGAAAAATTCTGATGTGTTTTTGTGAAATATAGGCTTGATGCTAGATAATGTTAAAGAAATTGCTAAAATGACCCCAGACGAAAACTTGAATTCTAGTTTCACAGTTTCTATTTACAACTTTGTATTCTGATACTTGGTTCCGCTGGGCTTTGTGAATAAAGCCACTTTGCATGCCAGGAACAGATTTCCACATTGTGCACTGCCATAATCAAATACTGGCATCGCAAGAGCTTTAAAAATATGACTGGAAGCGATCCCTCTCCCTCTGTGCGCCTGTACTTGTGAGAATGTCATGTCATAATCATTCACCGGGGGAAAGACGTTGCTAGGAGCCACATTCAGGTCAAAATCAAAATTAAAGTCTGATCAGGAAGAGCTAAATTTTATTGGTGTAAGAAGAAAAAAAGTAAAAGAAATGCTGAAAAGGAGAGTCTATGTGATTGAGATTTCATGTATATTAAAATTGTGGGGGTGTCATTTCACATGTTACTTCAAGCATTTGTTCTAACATGTTACTTTAAAATTACTAAAAATGCTAAAATGCATATTTGGCACATGATACATTAAAGTTGTGAGAATACTTGCCTGGTAAGAGAGAAATGAGCGCTAAGGTTATTTATGCTAGCTAGTGACTGTGGTGATTTGCTAGTTAGCTAACATTGAAAATATCAACATTTACCTCAGATGTGTTGGGAAATGAACAGAGATAAGTCTCTGTAAAACTAAAAGTACTCAGCGATTACATGTAGCATCGACCGCTAATCAAACGTCCACGGTTTCCAACCAGATTTTGAATGTTAGCTCATAAGTTGTGAGATATCACAAAGTTTTGACTTCTGAAGTCATGTCAACTACATCAAAATTTCTTGTAAATACTGTGACTGCAACATATTTGGAAAATATGGATAGCTACTGCTTAGCAAAAATTAGTTAAGTAGCCAGACAGCTAATACGATAATTAGCATTAATGACATTCACTCATCTAAACAAAGATTCAAAATGATTACCTCTAGCTAGTTATTATTCATTATACAGATACCTTTACATTTATGATAAAACAAATAGTACATGTTTGCACATCAGATTACGCCTCACAGCCATTTCTCGATGCTAATACTGATATCCCATGGGTAATGCACGTAATCCCTTGGTGACAGACTAAACTGCATAAACACCCTAAAATAACCATCAAGACGCCTTTCGGGAACAGATTCAAGACATTTTAGGGTGTGGAATGTTTTTTTCCATGCACTAATAACAGTCATAAATTCTAGATGGGTGACAGTGCCAATGCCAACGCCAGTCCCATTGTATGTCTCCATTTATAGATATCTGGGAAAATTACCCTATTCATACAGCAGATTCCTTTAATGAGCAAACAGAAGACTAAGGATTGAATCACTTGAGAGGCAGTGGGATGTAATTAAATGGTATTTTTGGAATTCCTACTCACAGCACTTTGTGAACTCTATTACACATAAAAGTGAATTGAGTTTTAATATATTTCATTTTTAACTGTGTAATACATTTTAAACAAGTTATTTTCCATTCACAGCAAAATTGTGTTTGCTTAGTAGAGCACTCTAAATTACACAGAAACTGCTACTGAGTTTTTGTGACAACTTTGGGAAAGACTCATTTAAGAAATAAAAAGCAGAATGTGACTTGTTTAACCGATTCCCCAACATGAAATTGCCTGACTACCGGAACTGCGTCTTTGGCTCTACCTGATGTTTTCATCTCACCTGTGCAGTCATGTGCAGGGTTCCTGGCATCCTGACGACCAGCTAAAAATATCAGGCGTTCCTCTTATACAACAGACATTTGCCAAAGTTTACCTTTACTTAAAGAAATTATATAACGGCACATTATACTTTTTTATCCACTCCTAGTTACATTAAATGGAGTAAAACATTCTCAACACAAGCATTTTAATCATAACCATCCATACATCCATCCATTCTCTTCCGCTTATCCGAGATCGGGTCGCGGGGGCAGCAGCTTAAGCAAAGAGACCCAGACTTCCCTCTCCCCGGCCACTTCTTCTAGCTCTTCCGGGGAAATCCCAAGGCGTTCCCAGTCCAGCCAAGAGACATAGTCCCTCCAGCGTGTCCTGGGTCTTCCCCGGGGCCTCCTCCCAGTCAGACGTGCCCGGAACACCTCACCAGGGAGGCGTCCAGGAGGCATCCTAATCAGATGCCCTTGCCACCTCATCTGACTCCTCTCGATGCGGAGGAGCAGTGGCTCTACTCTGAGCCCCACACGGATGACTGAGCTTCTCACCCTATCTTTAAGGGAAAGCCCAGACACCTTGCGTAGGAAACTCATTTCAGCCGCTTGTATTCGCGATCTCGTTCTTTCGGACACTACCCATAGCTCATGACCATAGGTGAGGGTAGGAACATAGATCGACTGGTAAATTAAGAGCTTTGCCTTACGGCTCAGCTCTTTTTTCACCACAACAGCCCGATGCAGAGCCCACTAATGGTTAATCATAACCATGCTAATGCTAATTGATTTTCATAAGGCTCATGTAATTCTTAGCTACATTAGCCTCATAGCTCCAGGGTAAAATTAAAGAAGCAAATTCGATTTCATTTGAAATCAAGTACATCAAATAAAATAACTTCAAATTATTCTTTTAATGATAATTTTTGAGACATTTTAGCCATTTCTGAGCTCAACTTTAAAAATAAAGGTTAGCAAAGCCCACCCACAGCATTATAAATATCTCATATCTGCTTAGATGCTAGACAGAGCAAAATAGCAAAATGAGAATTCCTGTCTCTAAATAGTTTCTCTACCATTTCTCTTTAATTAGACGATGACGAACGGCAGATGCTGGCACACACTCCAGTCAGAAGCACGGCAAGGCAGCCAAGAGTGTCGGTATGGACAATCCAATTATTCAGTAAGCAACCACTTATTGGGACATGACACGCACCCACACACATGTGAAAATAAAGCGGAAGGAGACCAGGACACAGTTTTCTTCCTCTTCTGCTTCAGTCCCAGCTTGGTGTCGTTTTGGGTAGTGAGTCAGCACATGCCTGAATGAAAATGCAGCAGCATGGAACAGTCCCTGACACACACATACACACGCTCTCACACTCGCATCCTCGCTGCACTCTGCATGGTCATTCAGGCATGCATTAATCATCTTCCTCCAAAATTCTGATGAAATCTCATTCATGGCGACTCCATTTAAGGGCACCTCGGGACAGGCACAGATTAAAGACAACACGCTGACAAGGCGTAAAAACCTTGCAGCTGTGCTCAGGTCTGTGTGTGTACATTTTCACACGGTTCAGAAGACACAAGCACAGTGTGGTTACACAGTCATTAGTCTGAAGACTATCAGACAGCAAGGAGATGTTTTATTCATATCTGCTATCTCTTATACTACCAATGTCTACTGAGATCAGACCTCAAAAACAATTTGCGCTTTATAGGTGCAAAGGTTGTTCCTACAATAGATATGAAAAGATGAAAAGATGTCTCACTGGCTAATGCTGTCTCAGATCCAGTCAGATAGATGCAACTATGACACATATGAACACGACACAACGTTGTAATTAATAGTCAGTATCTCTGATTTTTGGATTTTCTATAAATTGTAAATAAGTGTGGGTAAAAAAAACAGAAACTTTCATCAACAGTAGATGATAATATTTTATATATATATATATATATATATATATAAATAATATAATTAAAAAAATATTATTAACTGGTAATTGTGCCATAATTTAAACCAAACCAAACCAAACCAAACAAAAACCCTCCAAACGTTATATTATATAGTATTATCACATTATGTTATATAATATTATAAAACCATACACAAAATTAACAGCAAAAAATCCAGGACATCCTTTTGTTCCACTTGAAGTCATTTCAAGCAAAGAACACCACATTGTACTCCACACATTTTATATACTTTAAATTTCTCTCTCTCTCTCTATATATATATATATATATATATATATATATATATTTGATTAAATAAAAAGCTAGTTACATACAACATTGTGGAATGTCCACAAAAAAAGTTAGTTCCTGTTATCACTTGCATTATATCACACGACCACTGGAACAACTGACCGAGTTGCAGTGATAGTCAATTAATCAACACCTTCTGATCAATCAGAATTAAGACTGCAGCTGTATATGAAAGACTGCCATATGCCAACTGAAACAAACAAGTCAGTGACGGACACGTAGTCATCACTCTTCTGGGAGGACTTTCTATTAGATTTTGGAACATGGCTGTTTTTTTTGCTCATTCAGCCACAAGAAAATTAGTGATGTCAAGAGTGAAGGCTTGTTGCAGTTCATCCCAAAGTTGTGTAGGTTTCAGGTCAGGGCTCAGGGCACTCCAGTTCTTCCACTACATTGGCAAACCATGCACAAGGGCACCATGTCAGGCTGGAACAGGTTTGAGCCCTTTAGTTCCAATGAAGAGAAATCTTATTGCTACTGCATACAAAGACATTCTACAGAATTGTGTGCTTCCAACTTTGTGACAGCCGTTTGGGAAAGAGCCACATATGGGTGTGATGGCTGGGTGTTCACATACTTTTGGGCACGTACTGTTTATATAAGCTGTATTTGGAAGCATAGTCTATTGGAAAAAGTTGTATATTGACAAGAATCTGGTGATACGATACGTATGATAATACAGGAGTTGAGCTATATTGTGCTATTGTGAGCAAGACGATGTATTGCGGTTTCTAAATTTAATTTTTGGGAAACTGTCATAGTATAAAGAATAGATTTAGTACAAAGTTAGCAGTTTTTTTATCATGATATTATTAATGTGCATGGTCGGAAAAGAGAAAATCAAGAGAAAGTGATTTAGTCTTTAATCTTTAATCGCCTGTGCACACAGCTTATCACAAGCAAACACTTCTAACATAAGTTAGAATGAAAGAATCTCCAGACAGCCGGATATCAACTCCAAATAGAGAGACAGTCATTCAATAAAGACCATATATAAATGCTCAGAGTACACAAAGCTGCCTCTGTGTAGGGTCTTGGCCCAAGACGACATATTTTGTGGTACTTGAGAAATGCAGTCTACCGTGATTAAAAGCGCAGTCAAAGCCAAAAGGCAAAATGAACACTGAAAGTCGATTGCTCACTGTTTCTTCATATAAAATAACCTTTTTAACAGTTATACACGGAAAAACAACCCTTTGAACCATGTAATATCAGAGTAGCTTATTAATTAGACACATATAAAAGAGGCCTTCTACAGCATATGGTATCAAAACAGGCAAATAGTCCCTTGAGAAAAAGTTTTTTCCCCTTTCATGCTTATTGTCCCGCTGCCAAAATATTCCACTATAATGAATCACTGCCCTCAAAAAATGTAGAACAAACGCAGCAGGCTGCAGCACAAAGCTCTGGGTCAGTTTCCCATTCCTACGCCCCCGGACTTCTCCTGCTTTAACAGTCATTTTAACGTCATTAAGTCTCATTAAAGTAGCAGCAGATGAGTTGAGTCAGAACAAACATGCTGAAGGTTTGGGAGCAGAAGACAACAGCTTGTAAACATTAAAGCATGCACAGCTTTTATATATACTTCACAGGAGACTGTTTGTAATTTAAAAAGGTTTGTAGGTAAAAAAAAAAAAAAAAAACAGAATTAGGAGATTATGATCACCAATTAGCACCACACAAACCGCATGACAAAATAATTATAGTTGTAAGTCATTTCAAATAGACAATGCCAATTTGGTTTGTCACTCACAATGTTATCTATAAAAACGATCACCGGAAAAGAGTAGTACAGGAAATTTAAATGCGGAGTCATGCGATTCAGGATTATGATATTATTAAGATTTCATCAGAGGAAATTTAGCAGGCTGCTAATTAATGAATAGAGACTTCTATTGCTTTTTAGCTCTGTTCGTCTTGTAGATCCAGACAGTGAAATAAGATTCAATAAATGAAAAGGAAAATAAATGAAATCGGTTGTAAGTTACGCATTATGAGACTTTAATTGGGAGTCGAGCAATTTTAAGTTATCAGGCAACAAATATTTTACATCTGTTAGGAATTTGCGAGTTTGATTCCTGACAATGCCACAACCATCCATGACTGAGAGCCAAGAGAGCAAAAACTGGCTATACTCTCTGTGTGGGAGGGAAGTTATACTCTCCATCCCCTGTCAATCACAGCAAAACTGGCCAATCATGAGTGTCTATGAGCTAGCATACGTGGAAAAGGGTAGATAGCACTTTCCTTTAAGTATGTCATGCTGGCCTGAGCTTGATCAGCAGTTTAAAAAGACGCATTTGGCTGGCTTTTTTCCACTTTTAAATTTCAAAACTGATTAAAAAAAATCCAGGAATATTTAGAAAGTGGATTTCATGACACTGAAAGACTTTTAAAGTTTGGCAAGGTTGAACATGGTTGGTTTTATAAGGTTCAGTCTGTTTTTGAATCCTTATAAATAATAAGTAAGTGATACAATTTTATTTTCATCATCCTATTTGTCTACCTCATGTGTTTTAAGGAAACGTACTTTTCATTCTCTGCAGTCATACTTGCAGTAAGGATTATTACACAAGATCTGCTATCTTCACAAATCTCACACTACGCCGTTCCAGACAGAAAATATGTTACACCAGAAGTACAAAATTCTACATGTGTTATACTATAATTATCCAGTAAAACTAGCCCCAGGCCCAAAATGCCACCCAGCTCCTAAACTGTATCTCAAATGGCATACTTCGCATACTTTTAGTGCATGTAGCGAGTTCATATAAGGTAACACAGCCAAATGTAATATGCTTTAGCATACTGAACCATGTTCAAGTAGAGTCTGTTCTAGCCTCGGTTAGTAACATGGATTTAGCACAAAATGTTGGTGTTCCATTTGAGATGTTAATAAACCAAATAATTGGTTACAGACAAACTGTAAAGTGCATTATGGGTATTCTGCATCCCTAGTTGCTTCTTTTAGATTCCAACAAACTGCAGTGATGTCCTAAGTGCACTGGATTACACTTTAGACATTTATTAATCAGAAATTAATAATGGTATACTAATTGTATGGTTTTAGACATAAAACACATAAATGCTTTTACTAATAGCTAAATGTTTTTTGTGGGTGGCATGGAGGAGCATTGTAGTGTTGCCAGCTTATAGCTCCAGGGTTCCATTCTGAGCTCAGGTTACGTTACTGCCCGTGCAGAGTTTCTGCGCATGCTCTCGTCATGTCTGCATGAGTTTCATCTAGGTTCTCTGGTTTTCTCCCACCTCCCAAAACATGAAATGGCTTGCTAAAGCAAAAATTGGCCCTGGGTGTGAATAAATGTGTAGATGTGTGTACGGTGGCCTGCAATGGACTGGAGGCTCATCCAGGGTGTATTGCCACCTATTGCCCCAGATCCACTGTGAACCTGACCAGGACCGAATGAATGAATGCGTTTGTCACGGTCACAACACAAGTGTAAAGTATTGCTTTAATCATCTTTGCTTTAATTGGATCACATCTGGTAGGCTGTGACAATATCAAGTATATTCTAAATATCCAGTTTATTATGGAATCAGAACTTCCTGTGCACAAAGAAAGCTCCACGAAGACATGGTTTGCCAAGGTTGGAGTGGAAGAATACGAGTGTCCTGCTCAGGGCCCTGACCTTAGCGTCAGGGAACACCTTTGGGATGAACTGGAACACTGATTGGGGCCCAGGCCTCCTTGTCCAACACCAGACGTCACTATGGTATTAGTGAGCACAAATTCCCCAAAGCCTTCCCAGAAGAGTGGAGGTTATTTATAACATCAAAGGGGGACTATACACGCAATAGGATGTTCATGTGTCCACATACTTTTGGCCATATAGGTGATCAGACCAATAATATAATGATGAAATGCCAAACTTATTTTCCCATCCCAAGACCCAACCCAATAAATCACTTCATTATTTATTATTATTAATTTCTTTTGTAACTCACTTGGTCTTGTACTCGTGCCGCTCGCGCTTGACTTTGGCCAGAAAGTTGTAAAGCGCCCTGAGTTCGGGTGTGATTGTGTCTATTTGCACGCCCACGCCGTCCGGGTGCGACCACGACACGCCGGGCCCGTGCAGCGTCTCCACGCGCTCCCCGCGTCGCCGCACGTGCGTGAAGCTCCAGATGCTGCCCGGCAGCCTCGGCTCGGTCGAGTCGGTCTGCACGGCAACGTTGCGCGTGAACAGCGGCTGATAGGTCGCTCTCTCGGCGGCAGCATGCTTCAGCTGGCACTCCAGCGCCTTGTTCCTGCGCTCGAGCTCGTGCACGCGGGCCAGGAAGCGGCGGAAGCGCAGGTTCAGCGTCTTCAGCACGTGGATGTTGGAGCCCAGGTCGTCGCGCAGCGCGCTCGCGCCCAAGCCGCTTCCGGACAGCGTCCCGGCGAGCATCCCTGCGGACAACGTGTCTCCGAAAAGCAGCGAGTTCATGATTTTATCCAAATCCCTATCCTATCCGAATCCACAAGGTCGCTAGCACAGGCTGAGGGTCGGGAGCTCCGAAATCAGGGTGTCCAGATCCGCAAAACCAAGTGGACGCGATGTCACCATAGCTAGTGATAGTGTTGTTTTGTCGCAATAATAAAAATCCTCATTTTCGGAAGAAATTCGTTAGCTGATATACAGAGAAATCGGCTCCGTGTCGGCTCATTTTCCTCAGCCTGCGCTGGGATGCGGCGGAGAGCTCGCGACTGAAACTCAGGAGATGCTTTAATGCTATGCCGCAGTATCTGCATCCGGAGGTGACAGTAGCTTAATTCAGGGCCTCCTGCTACAAGTCGGTGCTGCTGATCGTTTAAACACTGCACGTTACTCGTTACTCTGTGTCCAACTCTCAGAACGCCTCTGGATCTTATTACAGCTCTTTAACCAGACTCACTGCTACCGCATCAACCGCTCCGCCCCCCCGCACCAGACACGCACACTCACGCGCAATAAAAACAGAAGCGCGGTGTTGCCAGATTGCTCTGTTTCTCTCGGAACCGGCCCACAAAAAATCCATTTTGCGCTTTAATGTCCATGAAAATGACAATTTTCACTGTAAAAGTTACCAAATGTGCTTTGCCTCCTCATGGGTGGGTGGGTATTATCTTTTGTGCTATTAGTACTTGGGAAGGTGCGTGACATGCGGTGTACCTTTAATTAAATTTTTTGAAGTACTGCTTTAAAAGGTACATCACTGAATCTTAAGGTCTAGGTATGTACCACAGAATTATTTTTAAAGGTGAAAGATAAATAATAAAGGTAACCAAAGGTGTACCCTTGATGGGCAAGCAACAAGAGCAAGAACAGTACCAAACTGTACCAGTAACTTTATTTCCAAAAGTGTACTAATGTTCTTATTGATAAAAATAAAAGCATTAAAATTTCTTCACATGTGATGAATTTGCAAGCATAATGCTGTTTATTAAAATGATTTTAATTCACATGAGAATTTAGTTAATAATAATATTAAAGTGTATAAGATTCAATTTACTTGAAATGAGTTTTCTTTAGTGAATTTGCACATTCAACAAACTAATCCTTTAAGCCATGTAAGGTAATGTCATGTCTGGCTGTCATTTCTCTTGAATGAGATAATTGATAATAAATAAAAACATCTAAAAGACCAAACTGCCCTGCACAAAATAAATGAGCCATTGTACGATTATTTTATTAGCACGACAAGATGTTAAGCATTTAAATACGGGTTGTGCATTTGTAATGATGCAATCATTGTAGTTTGACATAACATACAAGGAATGAGTATTGCAGTTAAAGCAGAACTTCAAAACAAGACACAGAACACATCCATCACTGTCAAGTTGCCATTAAGACATAAGCAAAGAATGAAAAAAGCAGAGAATATAGAAGACATTCATCAAAAGTCCTTGCGTGAATAGAAATTGAGAAATTATTGATTGACTACATTTTAACAAATAAGTATTTAATAAAATTTATGTACATTCTGTACAAATCATAATCTAATTTGGACACATTCATGCCACTTATAATGGCAAACATGCATATGATCAGACATGAATGATACTAAACATATTATTACACACACGTAAGTAGTAAACACTCATGTAATAATTAGTAATTCATCCTATATAGGTTTGTCCAGAAATATACGTCCACATACATTTGCATGCAATTTTCAATCAAACAAATATCCTATATCTTTAGGGGTTTGGTGCAAAGTACAACCCGAATTCCAGAAAAGTTGGGACGTTCTTTAAATTTGAATAAAATGAAAACTAAAAGACTCTCAAATCACA
>JAQQZX010000016.1:4788981-4801274 GCA_030068355.1 Notoglanidium maculatum | reverse complement strand
GAGTTTTTCCTTGCCGCCGTCGCCACAGGCTGCTCATTAGGGATATGTATAGATAAATGTATAAGTTTATATTCAGACTTTATATACTTTTGTGAAGCTGCTTTGAGACAATGTCTGTTGTTAAAAGTGCTATACAAATAAAATTGAATTGAAATGAAATGTATATTTTTATAATTACAAATTTCTCTTCTCAACAAACATTGTAAAGATGATCATGGATTTCCACATCATTATATTGTCTATCCTGTTCCAATCCTGAGAGTAAATGTATTTCGTATAAGTGGAGTTGTACCTGAATGTAATTGCAGCTGGAACCAGACAAGTGCAACAATAATAAAAGTTACACATTAATATACATATCTTTAATATTTATAACAGAATGATATTTGCATCTTAAACTGTAAAGGACATTTCAAAATATGATATTGCATACCGGCGTTCAATAGAACTCGGCAGTTCATGGTGCTAGTTTGATAAATAGTAACTGTAAATGTAATAACATAATATGAATGTAAATAAAATAACTAGACAGGATGACAGGCTGTTTTCAAATAACACATTTCAATAACAAAATGTTTCTGTATATGCACTGTATTTCAACACACACACACACACTCTACAGAAACAAGCAGCCTTTTGCCTTATATTATACAAATGGATAAACACTCATAGGCATGTGCTGACGTGACAGTTTATAATCTGACATCACAATATTTCTATAAATTTATTTCATTTCAGCTTATGATATCACAGTATTGCATTTACAATACATCTTTAACTATAATTGTTTTAGGATTAGGCTTTACCATGTGTCATAATTTTTGGCACCCCTTAAATGACATTTTGCCTGCAAGTTTAGATGCAAGCTTTTAAACAAAGAGTTAGCTATAGCTAATGCAACTTGAAAATGTTGTCCATTTGGCAGCCTAATCCAGAATTTTAGAACAGAACTGATGATCACGTGTCTAACAGTCTATAAAAAAATCTATAATGGCATAAATATGGCAACAAATTGCACCAAAACGTAATAAAGAATATAAAAACCAGCCCACCCATGAAATAAACATCCTAACAAAACAGCGTCTAAAAAAAAAATTCATATTTTGTCAGCAAGTGTCTCAATCACTCTGGTTAGTACTGCAGAGTCCAAATACGCCACCAGACCCCCCTGGTTTGCCCACTGCTCAGCACCTTGACACCCAGCATGGGGGCTATTATAGGTCAGTTCCGCCCTGAGGTCCTTATTGCTGTTCCTGACAGCAGAAAGGCTCTGGCTGAGGTCACAGATGCCGCCTCCGAGGGCACGCAGTATGGCATGGGGGGCACACGAGTCCCATTTATAGGTGCTGCCCTCTGAGAGCACATACATATCCACCAAGCCCTGAATGACACACAGGACCTTATACCCCGCCCCTGAGGCGTAGGTCAGCTGGCCGTTACAGAGCGGCGATAAAGCATCTTTCACTTCCTGCTTCTCACTGGAGCTCAGGACCACTGAGAGGGCATCAGGGTTTTTCCCACCAGGCCTCTGACAAGGCGTAAAGGAGCACATGCTGACCTCTTCATATGAAACTCCCCAGAAGTACCGACCCTGCCATCTGAAAGAAATGCAAAGCAGAGATGATACATTATGAAGGAGAAGTAAGAGATTTACTACAACACCATGCTAAAGCACAAAATTATCTTACAAGCTGATGACCTGCACTTCACTTGATCACACTGTAATAAGTAAACTTAAGAGATCTCACCTTCAGACCATATATTATCCAGTGCTTCACTTTTTAGGTGCTTGTCTTCATCTAAGAGCTACACAAGAGCTGCTCCATTATGATCCCCACTTACACATATCATCAAGTGGTGACAGTTTAAGAGCACTAGAAATGTCTCCGCTAATAAAGCGCCGCAGTCTGTTTGTATCAGGATTGTTTAAAAAAAATAAATAAATAAATAAAATAAAATAAAAAAGGATCAAATATTGCGTAGTAATCTCCTTGCTTATAAGGAGACTGCAATCTATTGTGCTTGTTAGCGCAAAAACTAATCAATTTATTTTAGTCAGTTAAATAACAGCTGTGACTACATGGTTCTACATGAATTTTCTGCAGAAGTGAAATAGAAAATTCCAGTTAACATAACGAGTGTAATTAGAACTGTCAACGTGTAATTAATCAGAATTTCCTAAAAGCCTCACAGCACAACGAACGTCATTACATGGCTTTGAGGTGACTCAAACTCAACAATAAACACTGAACACTATTTGTGTATGTTCTGTTGTGTATCTGTTACACGATGTCAAGATCACTCCATTTGAATTACATGACTGATGTCTCAAAGCCAATAAAGCTCCCACATTTTCCACTTCATAAGATCCTTTTTTTTTTTTTGCACATTTTCGACTTATTTAGATTTTAGTGCATATACATTTGTTAGGGCGATTACACTAGGTATCCTATCCAAGCAGTTTTTGTCCATTTGTTTTTAGCTTTGTGCTAATATAACTCCAGATTAGAAATGTCCTGGAGGCACAATAAACCCTGACAGCATGTGCTGTTTCAGAAAAATTATCCATCATGGGGGTGTGATGTCACTGCCAAATCATTGCTGATAATTTTCAACATAAAAGTACATCCTGAATATTTTTTCACCCTTACCATATACTGAAGCTATTTGCCAACAGTTTCGGAAACATTTAATTATTAAAGAATGTCATATTTTTATCCCTTCAGTTACATTTCATGTTGTGCAATTTCTGCAAAGCAAGTTAGTTCCTGTGCACTTATAAACAGTCATTCCCTAACAACTTTCTTTTGTCATTTCGCTTTAAGTTTCTAAGACACGCAGTGTGTCCTGTTACAAAGAAATGCAACAATAAAGTGCAATGCGTCCTCAACACTTGTCCTTAGAGACTCCTTCCAAAAAGGCTAAATAAATAGCCTTTTCTTTGAAGAAAGCCGTTATGCTTATTAGCTACATGGTTGAATTGTGCCCTATTGTTTTGCAGCAGATTCAGTGGCATTGTCCAAAATCTCAAATTGTTACTTTACAAATTGCAAAAATCATATCATGTGGATGCCTGAGGTTTACACCTCTAATATAAACCTGTGATTTGCCCTACAGCCAAAATCACTGTCTAAGCTGCTGTTATATGTCAAAAACCCCCAAAAAAACCCTTCTGACCAATCAGATTTGAGAATTCAACAGCACTGTGGTATAATGTGACTAACAAAACAAACAAAAATAATACATATAATGATTTTATCTCTAAGCGGACACAATGTAGGTGGTGTGTCCTAAACTGAGGAGTGACTTATAGTCCAGCAATTATTTCAGACACACTACTCACATCCTATATACAGTAAAAATAAAAATTACAGATAAATATTTGGTAAATAAGAACAAACCCTGCATTAACTGATAGATTTATGTACACCAATGGTAACGATGCCTCTATAATCATTACCAGTTATAACACAATCAGCGGTAATGCATGGTACTTGCCTCTTGCCTGTTGATTCTTTGCGTGTAAATGGCTGATTGATGACCCCCATTACCGGTTCTCCGGTGGCACGCAGGTAAACACCGATAAGAACAAGTGCACATGGAAGACCTGAGGGGCAAATATCGTCGTCAGATATCTCCGGCTCCTTCCCTTGAATATACTGACTGGTGCCATCTGCACAGAAGGAGCATTAATAGCACAAGGATTATGACAATATTTGAACCCTTTATATAATGTTCAAGTCAACCAACTGGTAGAGCACATTTTGAGTGCCTATATTTTACTGAAACATGCAGTGAACTTAATTCAACCTGATTGATACATCTCTACCGCTTGGTTTAGGTCTGTAATACTCAAAAGATCCACTAGATGTCACTGTGTCTTTAATTAGTAGACCTTTTCAGTCAGCTTCCTCACATGACATGCCAAAGGCATGTTAGGAATTTGGACTCTGTTTGGTGAAAATTCCAAAGGTAGGCATATTTTTTCAACATGGTATAGTGTAATTAAATTAAATTAAAATTAGACAGTTTTGTTCAGTGGGCTGTGGTTCCTCAGTCCACTGTACTTCATCACAATATTAACCTTCAAACCAGTAGTGTTATAGCACATAGCAGATGGTTCATTACCAATGGGGTCGATCCAGATGGCCAAGTCCTCTGGTTTCAGAGGGAGCTGCAGCTTTTCTGCAAGTTCGTCTTGTAGTTGCAGCTTCTGATGGATGGCTTTGGCCAGGAGGAACGCAGCCGTTCCGTCTCCGTCCAGCACTTTGGCCAACAATGCCGTCGTGTCCTCTTGTTTAGCGCATACAGTGACTGTCACACTCTCTCCTTAAGAATGATAAAAAATAAAAGATTATCTTGGCACATCTGTAGATGGTTATTATTATATTATATTATTTATATATTCTATTATTAAATTACATTATATAATTTCCATCAGATTATTATACAACAATTGGAGAATTAATCACATGGATTATTGTGTTGCATTGAATTTCACATACTAACAGGTCTGATTTTTTTTTCTAGCCAATTGGTGAAATGAATGGTATGCAGATGATTTAGGAAACCTGTTAAAAATGTAATTTTGACCTTTTTAATACGTGTAGGTTTTAATAGAAGTACAGAAGAAACAAGGAACATATAGTACTTTGTTATAGATGTGAATCTTATGACTTCTGTATCATTGAGTCAGTATAAAAAACAATTCAGCCAATTTCCTTACAAAACTGCACAAAGTGTACCTGAGACTACTACGGTTTTCACACCAAAATGCTTTTGTGCATTTCTTTTGCACGGTACTGTACATTGCATTGACTCGTCAGCAAAAAAGGGTCGATATGAGTTTTAAAGCTATTACAATATTCTATGCAAACTCAGCATAGAATAACTTGTTAAAATGATTTAAATGTGTTTTTAAACCCCAAGAAATGGCTGAAAATGGTTGAATGTCTCTACATCTCTACCTGCCTTAAAAAGGGAGAGGGATGGCTATGCGTATACATGATTATACAATTTTGGAAACTCAGCCTTTTCTTCCTGCTGTCCATAATAGTCTAATATCAAGGCCAATAACTTAGATAGCCAGTTAGCTGACTGCTAGTAAACTAGTTCACATTGTATTTTCTTTTTGTACTCTGATAGCACTACTCTGATTCCAAGTACCTCCTTTTCAAAATCTGATTCCTTTACTCTGATTACAAGTTCTTCCTTGTCATTATCTGATTACAAGTTCTTTCTTTTCATAATCTGATTCCTTTACTCTTATTACAAATTCTTCCTATTTATGATCTGATAACACTACTCTGATTACAAGTTCTTTTGTTTCATAATCTGATTGCATTACTCTGATTACAAGTACTTCCTTTTCATAATCTGATAATTCTACACTGATCACAATTTATTTTGTTTCATAATCTGCTTCCTTTACTCTGATTACAAATACTCCCTTTTCGTAATCTGATAATGCTACTCTGATGACAAGTTCTTTTGTTTCATAATCTGATTCCTTTACTCTTATTACAAGTTCTTCCTATTTATAAGCTGACAACACTACTCTGATTACAAGTTCTTTTGTTTCATAATCTGATTGCATTATTCTGATTACAAGTTCATTCTTTTCATAATCTGATTCCTTTACTCTGATTACAAGTTCTTCCTTTTCAGAATCACATTACACTACTCTGTTTACAAGTACTAGTTTTTTTGCAATATGTTTATATAACTCTGATCACAAGTGCTTTATTTTTGTAATCTGATTACACTACACTGATTGCAAGTACTTTCTTTTTGTAATCTTATTATATGATCCAGTTCTGTCCTCTGGACATCTTATCTTGAGACATTTAACATGTGATTGTATAGAATCAATCACTCACCGAGTCCATTCTCAAACTTGTTGGATTCCTCTCCATATATGAAGCCATTCAACTCTGGAAACTGTTACACAAAGTTTTCATTAGACAAGAAGAAGTGAGAATCCAGGTGGCAGGTTAAACAGGTTAAAAGTTTGATGGGGCACCTGTGCGCAGACGTCGTGTCTGATCATTTCCTGTATCACGACGTCAGCGAGCGTCTTGAAGTCCTGGACAAACTTTTTGTTCTTGTCGGAGCCGGTTTTCTCCTGCACCAGCAACTCGAACAACGGCGCCTCCTGTCTGCACACCCGCGCCACGTTTGCGGCTTTTTCAGCCACGCTCAGAAGCAGACGCAACAAATTCGCCATTGCTGAAAACAAACGAGAGAAAAGCTCTGAATACGTGAACTTTATTATTTCGTGTGACAGGTCACTTGGCAGGTCAGTAATTAATTTGTACATCTGCTATTAAAAATTTACTTGACCTTTTAACCATTGTGCTGATTGAAAAATGATGTAACTTCCTGTGCCTCATTATCTGAGTGTTGTTATTTTGCAATAAGTTTGTAAGCGACATGATGACAAGTGTGACATGAATCTAAGTAGCAGTAGTTGAATATTAAAACTAATATTTTAAACAATTTATATACTGATTTAATTTCAAATCAAAGCAATGTCCAGAAATGATTACTATTTTTACTTTTCTAAAATTATATTTATATGGTTACTGGTATTATTGGTTATAACCCTAACATTATTTTTTTTTATAGTTTTAGTACTGATTTTATGCTTAGGCTCCAGGAGGTTTATATAATGGGATAATCAGGTCAGGCTGTTAAAATACAGTGCATAAAAATATCACACTAACTGGGACAGAGAGAAAAGGTTATTAGAGTTTAACAGTCTTTTGTGAGAATTCTTGTGGCATATCCTGCGAGTCCCCCCCAATGGTTTACATTACTGTAGATAGATAGACAGAGAAGATAAAGAGTCATAATGAGATCTTGAAGGTTCCATGATGTGCATACTGTATACTGAAGTGTATTTCAGTTTGTTTATATGAGGCAATTCCAGCCTTATGTGATTCAAATTTAAACTGACTTGCAGTTCAGTCAGGTCAATATCTGGTCATGTGATCTTTAGCAGATAAATATTGAAAAGTAAGATATTTACACCCATAATCACAGAAATACAGCAGTTTAGCACGGTTATAGATGTGACACAGATGTGACAAAAATAATATTTATTTACATAGGTGAAAGGTAAATATGTTTTCAAAATTACAGCAGATTACAAAAGTTTGCACACCCTCACTCGAATCCAACAATACTATTATCTACATTGCTTATTCCAGGGGGGTCAAACCTATCCAGAAAGGGCTGGTGTGGGTGCAAATTTTCATTCCAATCAAGCAAGAGCCACACCTGAATCCACCAGTTTAATTAGCTGATCCTGGATTTTGACTCCTAGTGCGGCTTCTGTTTGGTTGGAACGAAAGCCTGCACGCACACCATCCCTTTCCGGATAAGGACCAACACCCCTGGCTTATCTGTCAGGGTCGGGGGGGAAGCTGGAGCCAATACCCGCTGACTTCAGGTGAGAAGCAGGGTACACCCAGAGCAGGCTGCCTATCTGTCACAGAGACAAACAAACATGCACACTCACAATCACACCTGTGGGCAAGGTAGAGTAACTACTTGACCTAATCTACATGTTTTTGGGCTGTGGGAGGAAGCTGGAGCGCCCAGAAGAAACCCACACAGGATTGAACCCTACAAAAGACATTTGTTTTCTAATTATAATAACAAATGAACAAGAATCATATTTCCCAATGGACTATAAACATATGCCCTATTATTCCACTTGCATGTAAGGACTGTTCAGACCTCTTGCAATTTGGTCTGGATTGTTTTGTTCATCTTCCATTTTTTTTTGTTATGGCTTCAATAAAAAGATGTTATTTGGTAGATATACACAGCAGAAACCATGGGGAGACAAACTTTTGCATTCAAATTATTTTTTTAAACCAGATGCTAGAATTGTAATGTGGTGTTTTATTTTGAATAGCAATTTTGCACTTTATTACTTTTTTTCCCGCTGTTACTGACACCTTCATCTTTTTCTCTCACACCCCCCCACCCACCCACCCGGTAAACACTTTCATGAGACCATGCTGTCACGGTTTGTATAATACCGAGGTGTGAAAATGTCACATTTGTGCTGTGAATATTTACTTCAGAGATTGCATGGCTGCATTATTTTTAGGAAACAAATTAGGAATAAATTGAGAAAGAACAGTTACATAGAAAATTATTCTCTCTATTCTACTTTTTTCAAGGCTGACCTTTGCCTGTAGTGCCTTTTAATTGCTATTTTCACAAACTAACATGACAGAAATCTGGGATTGTGTGAGCAGAAGGTTGCAGTGGCAAAATGAAAGTTCCTAGGAACATTAAGAAGAAACCTTGAGAGGAACCATGACTCAAAACATGCTTTAATGTAGAACCTGTAAATCAGTTGTACTCACAGCAAAAAAACGAAGACCCTGAGCACTAGTTTGAGAACCATGGCTTTAAAGGAAGAGGAAATGAATCCATACATGAGGATTTCCTTATGAAAAAAGCTCAGATTGTGGAAAGATAATTTGCTGCTTCTGTATCCTATAGACAAGAGGCCTTGTTTCAAATGTCAACATCAGTCACTTCTTTACTATTAAACATAAGACTTTCAATGCTTTAATCTGACTACTTGCACATTTAGATTAAAAGAAATGAACTGAAATGACCTTTTTGGTCAATATTTTCCTCCCACCCCCATCTGAACTCTTGCATGTTTCCAGCTCCATCCACAAACAATGCAAATATATAATACAGAATTTTGCATGAATATTACTCAGTGATGCTGAACAGCCTGAGCTATGTAAACACATACAGTATTTACTGCATAAACCTACAGATTAAAGTAAACGAACATGATCATGCATGGACTTAACAGATCACTATCACTCACACACACAAACACACACACACACACATCTGCATGCCAAGAGCCACATCTGTCTCAAAAATCCAAGCACAAACACAAGAGAGCAATGCCAGAATAAAAATAATAACAAAAATCAATCCAGGAAGCTGATACTCACCTTAAAGTAAAACTTGTTTGTGTGTTCTGGATTAAATTCGAGCACTCTCGGTGGTCAGTGAACTCATTCGAGGTTTGTTATCGACACAAAGCAGGAGAGAGGCGATATGGAAAAGAGCACTTCCTCTATCAAAACCTCCATCTGACTGAACGGACGCTTGCACTGCTGCTGTAAACTGCGCCCGTCGTCTGCCCACGGTGCACTGCGCATGCGCGGGGTTCTGACGCATGCGCACTGCGTAGCGAGTGCTGGGGCTCCGTTTCAGTGGCGTTTCGTGATTCTCGCTTGACATTTTCCTTGGTTCAACCACAATCCGACGTCACTACGCATGCCACGCCCCCCCAAAAAATCATTTTCATTTTCAAAATGAGTAATTTTCCAGATACGAACAGCTTTTATTAACAAAACATCTACTGTACAGTAGGTAAATATTAGCCTATAAACATCATTCCAGAGGAAAATGCCTTTGCTTGAAGAATTCTCTGATATTTAACTTTCTCACTTTTTGTTTCATTTAAGTATCAGCTTCGTCACAAATGTTTCTCATAAAATTCCTTGGAATACCTAAAAGCTACAGAGCTTAGAAGGTTAGAAGGAAAAAAGGTGATTTTTCTTTAATCTTGCGGAAACAAGTTATCTTGTGTGTACAAGATAAGTAACTTTTGATCACAAGATAATTAGGCCCAAATGTGTGTGCACCAGATAAAAATATAATCACCTTTTAGGAAAACTATCTTGTGTTTTTTTTTTAAATCACATTTTCATGAAAAGCATAATTAGAGTGTTACAAACCGTATTGTTTTTTTCCCCCCTGAAAAAAATATTCTATTGATAACCATTTCACAATCTCAGAAGTTCTTAACTGATGTTTAAAACTATTTCTAATGTTTGCTGGTTACTTGACATTACTCTAGAGTTTTCGAGTGAGTTGCACAGTAAAGTGAAGTAAACATTTAAACTGAGATCTCCAAGTACACTCTTAAATGCTTAATTTGTAACTTAGCACATTAGTATATAACATTCCTTGATTAAAACATGCTCACATACAGTAATTGTTAAGTACGCTCAGTATTAAGCATACTAAAATACATGTTACACTGCTATTATTACATCTAAAACTAGTTGAACTATAGACAACTAATTGGCAACTAGTTCTCTTCAAGTATACTTACCAATGCTAGCTTATAAAAATACACTTCTTGAAAAGTACTTAAGCTAGCATATCAAAACTCTAGTGTACGTCTATTTAAATATTTAAACATGATTGTATACAGGGTGGAATGGTGGTGCAGTGGTTAGCACTGTTGCTTCACAAGAAGAAGATTCTGGGTGCTAACCCACTGACCGACTGAGGCCTTTCTGTGTGGAGTTTGCATGTTCTCCCCATGCCTGTGTGGGTTTCCTCTGGACATGCTGGTTTCCTCCCATAGCCCAAAGATATGCAGATTAGGTCAACTGACTACTCTAAATTGCAATCCAAATTGCCATGAATGGCTGTTCGTCTCTGCGCTAGCCCTGTGATAGACTGCTTTATGAATTAACTTCCATTTCATGTCAATGCTGTCTAGGAGAAACTATAAAAATTATAGGGAGATCTCTTTATAGATTTTTTTTCTTATAGGATGCAACTAAAATGAACATAAAACATGTTATAAATGTGACATATTTGCCATGATATTTAACTGTAGACATAACATGGCTGTATGATGTATGTGGAACAAATAAAATAAAATATTACCCAAGAATAAGCAAATTTTTGCCTTTTTCACAGTCTAAATGTTTCATTTGGTTGGCCTTAATCACAATGCAACATACAACCCTGATTCCATAAAATTTGTGTGTAAAAAGTGAATAAAACAGAATGCAGTGATTTGCAAGTCATTTTTTTCCCTATATTAATTTGAACACAATAAAAATGCAAGATATTTAATGTTCAAACTGATAAAATTATAAATACTTGTAAATATAAATATGTAAATATGCATTCATTCTAAATTTGGTGTCTGCAACATGTTACAAAAAAGTTGGGACGGAGCAACAAAGGACTGGCAAAGTTGTGGAATGCTTAAAAAACACGTGTTTGGAACATTCCACAGGTAAACAGGTTAATTGGTAACAGGTGATAGTATCATGACTGGGTATGAAAGCGACATCATGGATTACAAGCAGGGATGGGGCGAGGTTCACCAGTTTGTGAAAAACTGAATAGGCAAATAGTCCAGCAGTTTAAAAGCAATGTACAATCGCAAGAAATGTAGGGATTCCACCATATAGAGTCCATATCAAAAGATTCAGAGAATCCAGAGAAACCTCTGCACGTAAGGGGCAAGGCCAAACACCAACATTGAATGCCTGTGAGCTTTGAGCCCTCAGGCAGCACTGCATTAAAAATCATCATGCTTGTGTAAAGGACATTATTACATGGGCTTGGGAAGACCTTGGAAAACTACTGTTTAAAAACACTGTTTGTCACTCTCATCTACAAATGCATGTAAAGACTCTACCATGCAAAGTGAAAGCCATACATCAACATCATCTGACTTCTCTGGGCCAGAGCTCATCAGAGATGGACTGATGCAAAGTAGAAAAGTGTGCCATGGTCTGACAAGTCCATTTCAAATTCTTTTTGGAAATCATGGATGTCTTGTCCTTTGGGATAAAGAGGAAAAGGGCCATCCAGAATGTTACCACTGCAAAGTTCAAAACCCAGCATCTGTGATGGTATGGGAGTGTGTTAGTGCCCATGGCATGGGTAACTTGCACTTCTGTGAAGGCAGCATTAATGCTGAACAGGTGTTCTGTGATGGTATGGGAGTGTGTTAGTGCCCATGGCATGGGTAACTTGCACTTCTGTGAAGGCGCCACGTTCTGCACGTGTTACAGCAGTGTGGCTTCGTAGTAAAAGAGTGTGGGTACTAGTCTGGCCTCCCTGCAGTCCAGACCTTTGTCCCATTGAAAATGTGTGGATCCAGCTCACCTGCGACCTGCAATGGATAAGCAGTATAGAAAGTGAATTAATGAATTTTAGAGTGTTGGATTATACTGAAAACTGGGACAATTGTTAGGGAAAATCTGTGCTCTTCAGACAGGATGAACTTCACCAAAGTCGATATGGCACTTTTTTAATCATAAACAATATCATGGACTATATGAATGTCTGAAAAATGTAAATTTATGTGTTATTATTGCAAAGTCATTGTTTGTCAAACTAACATCACGGGATAAAATAAGTCAGAGAGAGAGAGAGAGAGAGAGAGAGAGAGAGAGAGCGAGAGAGAGAGAGAGAGAGAGAGA
>JAQQZX010000016.1:4778448-4788881 GCA_030068355.1 Notoglanidium maculatum | reverse complement strand
CTTGTGTGAAAATCTGATGATGTTTTAGGTCATATTTATGCAGAAATATAGAAAATTCTAAAGGGTTCACAAACATTCAAGCACAACTGTAAATGTGACTTGCCTTCCTTAGAAGAGGTTACTCACGATTTAAAAAATCTTAATTGACAGACCAAAAAAAAAAAAAACCCCAAACAAATAATGTGTCCTTTTACCCTTTACTACTTACTGTTTAAAATTCTGCCCATTTATTTGACTGACAGTCTGCATTAGCTAAATTATTCCCCCTGTTCCTGGAAACTAGGAATGTTCCGGACTCTCAGAAGTTTGTTATGGGCCTTTGCCAAGAGACAGCATTTAAACACCAGAGAGAGAGTCTTTTGTAAGTACTTTTTCATCCAGGCTTCAGCAACCTGACAACTTCTGGAACTCATTCAAATCATATTGTCTTTTGGCATTTTCCCCCAAAATTAAATCTTCAGGTTATCTGCTGACATTTTAGGATAAATAGCTTATTTATTTTAGTCTTACAGACCAGCAATTGAATACTAAATATGACTCTTTTGTCCCCATTCGTGTTAGTATGCAGGTCTTTTTTCATGATATCAACTGATAACATTGTCTTTGGCTCATGTGTGACTTTCTGGAACTGCAGAATGCTAAAACAAGTTGTGTGATAAATGTGGTGCCACTTACTCTATCTCCATAATAGTTCTCAAATGTCAGTTAAGATAGAGAAATAATGCAGTTATACATTAATTCATTGCTATTTCTTGTTGGGGGAGGTTCTGCACATATCTCACATATTCTAATATTTCTTTTTCTTGTAGATATAAGATTAGCAGACATATAATCAAGATTTTTAGTAATTTCAAGGTTGAAATTGTTATTGTGTTGGCAAGAATCTTTTATTTATTTCAACTGTTTCCATCAACTAAAATATGAGTGCTGTGGTTGGATGTCCACAAACTATTGGACATATAGTGGATGTAATTCTTCATTAGAAAGATAAAAGAACTGACATACAATCCCAAATAAACCCATTTAATATATAATCTCAATTAAGTCCACACAAAGCACTGGGCAGAGTAGGGTTTTTTTTGGTTGATCATTAAAACATTGATCTACTGCCATTATATTGGTAGACCTTTCAGAGTCAGTTGTAAAAGAAATTCGAATCCTACTTGTCTAATTATGCATCAGCTAAAACTGACATTACTTGTGGTTCTGCACAGGGATTCATCCTAACTATTTTCCTTCGTAAAATCAAAATGTCAATTAAAAAAAAAAAAAATTCGTATTTTATTGCTTTTCTTTTAGTTATGCATACAACACCCAACTGTATGTGCTTTCTTCAATGAAGATCAGCAGCCTGTAAACAAAAAAAGGATCTTTAATGGAGGTCAAAGAACCATTTCCTGACAAAATTGGGATTGTCATTATATATATGCATGAGAAGTTTTCTATAAGTCTGTGGAAAATCTTTGAAATTCTGTTAGGACATTACATACTGAATTTTACTGACTGCTGTAGCTAAAACCAATTATTTTCCACCCAGAGACTACACAGAAACCTTGTGCATGCATTTGTTACTTTCAGATTTTTTATGAAGTGCTGCCTGTAAATTACAGAGAGGCAGCTTTCCATTTTTTTAATGCACCAGGACTGTGGAACTCAGTGTGACTGTATATAAAGCAGCTAAAATCTTTATGTACAATTCCAAAATCAATTCTAAAAACCATATTTCTTGTAGTTTTTTAGTCAGTATTTATTTGTACTGATGAATTTGATCTGAATTGACTTTTACGATTCCTGCACATTTGCATCAATGCATTATAAACCAATGTGGTGATGAATAAATAGAACTGTTATAATAACATGGCCTAAAATTCCCTCAGGCTGATGCTTATAAAAATCTCCAAGAGCTGGCAAATGCAGATGCTGAGAAAATCTCGACTTCACTTTGACGGTCCTCTCATCATCTGGCTGTCACGCTCCCATAAACAGCTCCTCTAATAGCACAAGTGTGAACCAGGCTGAGATGTGTTTCTCAGAGAATAAAGCCTGAACATCACTCATTCGGCGCCAACCAAATGAGCCGACCATCTCACAATCTTGCCGGCTCTTCAGCCTGGGAAAAAGAATGACGGTGGTCACGTGATGAAGAACATCTGAGAGAGGAAGAGATGGTGGTAATTCTTTGCTTTAGTTCTGTATTAAGGAGGACCATGCCATTCTCACCTCCCCCATTCTTGAAGTACCGACTGGGAACAGCATGATGTGCACCAGTTATCCCCCTGGTGAGATGTGGCACATTTACTTTACAGTCACAAGCAAGACTAGAGTCTGCATTATGTATTCCCAAGACAGTATTAGAGCTGGTGTGTTGCACCATTAAAGAAGAAAAGCCCCACAACACTACAAACATTTTTAGGTTGCTCTCATTAAAGAAAGTGCTTTATGTGCAGTTTTACTATACAAATACTGCCAACATAATCAAGCACGGAGGCACTTTATTTAAAATTGCACAGCTGATGCGAGCTCAGGGACTGCAAAGAACAATGGAGTGAGAAGTCTCGTATTTTACAATTATCAATACTTTATGATGGCTCACTCTTCTCAGCACATACTAAATCATTGCCTTGTGTTTATAAAAGGAGCAGAGGCACTGTGGTGACAGAAGGCCTGTAAAAACGGTCAGCTTATACTGATCAGTTATAGCTCATATAAATTCTGAATATTAAAGCAGATTTATTCAGTCATTTTCTGCAACTGCTCATATACAATTCAAGCTTGTGTTCAGGGGTAAAACAGATTTAAGGAGGTTTTGGAGCTGCAAAAAAAGGCAATCATAGCATGTCTTTACCATGCATTTTTGGATGAGAGGGAATATCCAAAAAGCAAACACCGTTTGGCAGTTGTAATAGTTTCATAGTGTAAAGATTCGTTTTTCTGTATACAGTGAGTATAAGAGCTGGACTATGAACCATTTTCAGGTGCTACACAATTGAGATGTGTGATTAATCCAAGGCCAAGTAGGTTATTTTTTTATTTTTATAACATATAATGGAACTCATACTTAACCCCATCCCTAAATCTGTTTTTATACAGTTGTATTAAGAAAGTGGGAAGATTTTATGCTTTTGAGTACATGGGGATGTGGAGGAAACACATACACTGGCAAAAATCCATAAAAAATCAATATAGAAATAAAAATTTTACATTTTTTAAAAGTATTCTTCAGGTACCACATACAAGTAATGAACCGTGTATTTCAACATTGAACACATCCTTTTATTCAAAGGGTATACAAACTTACTGAGTGTCGAGTATGATATTAATACCCAATTTAAAACTGAAACACTGCTGATGGATCAGAATTTGATCTGGCTGTTGCATATACATGTGAGATCACCTGCTGTCCTCTAATCCTATCTGTGTCTCTATGCCAAAAAAAATCCACTGAAGATCTGATTGCAGCTTAAGACGACAACTGCCTGAACATCTTGAATGTCCAGGACATTCCAAAGGGACATGACATTTTCCAGACTTTGTACGGCTCCATTCCTTACTATGCCGACTCAGGATCAGTATAGCTCATTAATATTGAATTCAGAACCATTTACCTACATGAAAAACTGATCTCAGACCAGGCTGTTAATGAGCAAACCCAAGCCTTTCTACCACTTGTTTCTCTGTAGGCTCTGGACATCAGGAACTGTGTGCCACCAGCACCCTGCCAAGCCAAACAACATGCTGCTGTTGACATTCATTACTTATTGATGTGCCGAGCATTTTAATTGCATCCGGGGAGCTTTTCACTTCCGTGCTCTCAGCAGCTCGCCCTCCCACCTCCACCTGTTCCCATTCATTCATCAGCTCCTGCTGGGTATTGTTGGTTGGTTGTGCCCTTTTTCGCAATACAAACCACTGTAGATGTTTATTTCATATGGTATTTACAACCTCAGAGTGGATGGCACCAGCGAAGTGGATGTCATGAGGAAAATAGCAGCTCTACATTTTTTATTTAGTTAAATTAAATTTCCTTTAGCAAGTCTGTTTTAAATAATTTCACACTTACATACATTTAACCCGGTCACTGCAGCGCTATTCATGCAATTCCACTGTCTTTGTAAAATTTCCACAAAGGTGAAGTTTTGGGTTTTCATTCAGGTTCATATAAAGTACTAAATATGAAAATGCACAAATGCTAACATCATTTATTCTTACATTAACCTTTGTGACTTTTTATATGAATTACATCATGAGCCTGGAGCCAGTACTGCCTCGGTCATGATTGACTAACAAAAGTCCAACAAAATTTACTTGAATAACCTCAACATCAATGATGGGTAAAAACAAAACATTTGTCTAGTTCAGCTGGGAAAGTATTAGCTAACATCAACACACCCTGTGGAAAACCATAAGCCTATTAGCTCTAATAGGCTTATGGTTTTCCATAATTTGTGTTGATACCTTGATACTGGACACATTTCTATATTCTTGGAAAATAGACATTTATTTCACTAGATGTTATGTCAAGCAGTCTCTAACATCACATAAAAACAGTTGCCATACCTTAGTACTAAACATATATAAGGAACTATATTGTTTGCTAGCTTGTACATTCTCCTGCTAATCATGTTATGCTAATGTTGTAAAGTCGCTTTTAAAGCAAGAAAACGTAACCAAAATCCTTCAGATTGATATTAGATAACTGTTGCCAAACTGTTGCGTGGCAAAAATGCTCATTTAGCTTTGCATACCTCATTTAGCTAACCTTAGGTCAGTTTGGCTAACTAGCATTAGCTAGTTAGCTAGTAAGGCAATGCTCATTGTTGGAAAGTCTACATTTAGTAACTGAAATGTCTCAAATAGATCAATTACCTCTTCGAAAGGCTACTTCTGACACATTATGCATCATAAATGAATTCTTTGGTTACAAGTTAAGATGTAAACACATAATGTGACATGCTCATTGGCTGTGATCAAAGATATCCAATGAGTTCTCACAGTGGCTGCTGCTAAAAAACTCATCTAAAATCATAAACATGCTAATGGACAACAAATCCTTATTACCTCAAGCTCATTTAAATAATGTTTGTTTTTTGATTGATGATGTAAATAATCAGTCCATTGTTCAAGATCTTCATGGTATAATCTAATATGGAGAACACACATTACTCAACAGTCTGTTATAGAATGCAGCAAAGATTTAATTAGGATCATTTTCTACAGTCTGAGAAAAAATTATCTTAAAAAGCTTCGGTCCAAGCCTCGGTCCTTAATTCATTCAAAACAACTTTACCTTGCATCCCTCCAAAAGTCATTTAAGGTGAATGAAGTAGATCCTGCTCTTAATGAAACCCACGTTGAAGTAGTTTAACAGTGTGTGTACATGTGTGTGTTGGGGGGTAATCTTCCAATATGGGAAATGTGTTTACACTACACATCTTTTAAAATAACCTGATTCTCTTTGGCCATTGTGTGGAACAACTTTCATGCTTAATGGCTCCCACAGGCTAACTGCCCAACACACTATGGAGAAGCAAGGGACAACTTTTAGCTTGTTTGTTTGTTTGTTTGCACACATGCACTTTATGTTGTCTGTTGTCTTCGGTGGCACACGTGCAACTTTTTGTACTTCTGCTGCCTTATATGTAGCACCTTGATCCTCGAGAAACGTTGTCTCGTTTCACTGTACACTGTACCACATGTATACATTGAAATGACAATAAACACACTTGAACTTGAACTTGAACAACTTTTGTGCTTCTCCAAAGACAAACACCGTTAAACTTTCCAGGCTGAGCAACCATAATTATATACTGATTTTACCAAGTGCAGTTTAAATTTTCGATAATTTTTGGGGCCCGAGTTTTGCGGTGTTGCTATTGTGATCCCTGCTGATTCATACTGTTCTAATCCATCACTGGATCTTTGTAGCTTTTAGGTTGTATCTCTCGCTCTGCTTTTAATCAGTAGACCATGCACTTTAGATCTTAGAAAAGATCATACTGATGTAGCACAATGCATTTTTTAGAATTGAAAGAACTTACAATTCAACATAAAAAAATGGAATGGATATCTATGATTGAACTGCTCTTAGTTTTGAAATCCAGAAGAACTGTTCATCCATTCATTATCTATCGCTTATCCATCAGGGTCACGGGGGAGCTGGAGCCAATCAAGCCGACACCCGAGGCAGGTCGCCAATCTTTCACAGATCTAACACAGAGATGAACAACCATTCACACTCACATTCATACCTAGGGGCAGTCAGCCAGCAGGTTTGAACCCAGAACCTTCTTGCTATGAGATGACAGTGCTAACCACTGCACCATCCATGATCTGTTCAAAAATTGATACTTTTTTTAGGGTTGCGGTATAGGGCTCTGTAGACATTCTCACAAATATTTGAGAATTGGCAATACTAGGAAGCTGTAGAGAACATGACTAAGGTACTGGTACTAAAAGGATCTAGCTAAAAACCCTCATCAGAATTTCTAAGTTCAAAGCTTTAATATTACAAAAGTAACATTTCTGTCATAGTCTAAACATGGATCCCAGTTTGTAGTCAGACAAAATGTTTTATGCTAATGTTTCCACCACTGAAAAACATTGTGGAAATGCCACAGGATCATTTATAAAAGGTTTTGTGAATCCATTTTCAAAAGAACCTGACAGATTGAACACACACACACACACACACACACAAAACCCCAACCCAGAACAAACAAACCAAAAAACCCAAGAAACTAAGTCAAAAACTAGGAAATTTAATTGTAACTAAAAAAAATTAACTAAGAAAATGTTCCTAAATTTTTGCTATGCATGTTCTATTTTTTAATGGACTTAAAAGAACATTGATGAAGACTTTGCACAAAACTTTGTCTTAATCAAATGGAATAAAATTAAAATACTTTTCAAATAAATAAATAAATAAACAGCAAAGTTCATTTTCTGTTGTAATGCCACTATTTTATGCAACTTGTAACAACAGGAACCTTGTAAATTGCTTTCTTTTTTTCCATTCTTTTTTTTTTGGTACATGTAGAAAACTATTTCCTTGTTTTTTTCACAACAACCTACCAAACCCCTTTCTCCAAGACTAACTTGTGCATGCTCCTTTATTATTGTTCACACCTGCAACTCATGATTAGGCTCATTAGTCTTGTATATATAAAGTGCTCTGTGGGACCTGTGTGTATGCAGTAGAGACCTGTGGGTTGTAGGATGTGTAGGAATGATATTAAAGAAGCTGCTTAGATTTATTCATTGTAATCCTTTCAGAGATGCCAAGTTGGTTCTTCGAATGCATCTGAGAACTTGATTAGAATTGCTAAAGTGAGCTCTCTGAGGAACAATCTGTATAAATGACAGAGTTTGTTTACTTAATTTTGCATTTATTGTTTGTAATCTACGCTCTACACGTTCGCCCTACGGATTTGCTCAGTCATCCTATGATGGTTTTATGGCTTTTGCTTAATATATTCAGATCAAAATAGTTGCTTAACAAATTCCCATTGGTTCCTGACTTCTCAGACGTCCTCTAGTTTACTAATTAGCTTCCTGGCCAGCCAATAATTCTTAATAGCCTTATTAATGCAGTGTTAATGTTTGCTTTTCTCTTCTTAGAATTACTTTTGAGTGCGTCATGAGGGCAATTGAAACTGAAAAATGAAACTGCATCTTTGGTAAACAATAAGCACTTGTCTGCAATAAACATACATTTGTTTGTACTAAAGAAAAGAACAAGAAGATCAGAAGAAAATTGGGAATTTAAAAAACAACCTAATGTTGGTGAGAGGAAAAAATAAATATGCACAGACAAAAGTTCAGCAAAAAAAAAAAATTACAAACAGAACAATACAGTGGGGAAGAAGCATTCTGAGAGTAAAAATGGAAAAAAAAAGAACTTGTGTTAAAGTAATTACTAAAAAGTAATGTTGCTATGGTACATAGATACATATAATGACTTCTGGTACTCTAAATAATGTTGTACAAAAACACTGCCCACAATAAAATCATGCAATTTGGCCAGTGATTATCTTGTACCTGTCTGTGATCTTTACAGTTATTGGCTATATAATTCACTCTGTTTTATGTGTGTAGATGTGAGCTGGATCAATGAAGTGGTACAGCAGACAAGGTCACCAGTCTGACCTGGTTTTTATGACTCTTAAGTTCCTCATCCAGCTGCTGCACACCTGAGCAGACTGGCAATCGGTCCTTAAGTACAGCAATCAATATTTTACAAACAGCAAATTGGTTCCTTGGAGGCTTGATTGCGGAGAGATTAATTAGCTGTCAGCCTTGTTTCGAAGATGGTGCTGGGGCATAATAGTTATAAAAGATCTATAGTATGCATTGTGCAAGAAAATACAGGCTCAATTTAAATCCTCAGCCATTTGATGTCATGGAAACCGTTTGATTTATCATTGATTAACTAAAAAAAAGAAAAGTTTTCTTCAGTAACATGAGATGAGATATAAGAAATTAAACATGCTGTGGTGTGCTGCTCTGTAAAAATCAAAGATGAAGTGGTGTGATGTCCTGATTCAAAGTTACTATAAATATTACCACCTCGATGTTGATTATTTTTACTATAGCACCATGTTTTTTTTTTTTCACCATTTTTTCAGATTATTATTTATAAATGAACTTTAAAAAAAAAAAAAAAGTCTTCTGTTCTGAAGATGTTCTCTTCCTGTAAATGGAGACTCCATCCAAAAATATTAAATAAACATCTGCTTAACAGAAATCTTTACCTCATCAAGTGTCAACAATTATGTGTTTATCTCTGTTAAATAATACTTAAAAGTCTATTTGGTTGAATTAAGTAAATCGAGTATAGGTTATAAAAGTGACTTGCTTGTTACCATAGAAACGATAATGTACTGGAACATGCGCACTACTATAAATCTGATTTGGCTTGAAGACACATTACTATCATAGCTTCTGTTATAGAAAATGATCAACAATTTGAATCGAATATTCAATACTGGTATAACAGGATCGTATTCATTTACTTTTTGGAACTACAGCTGGTTAAGTAAATTTCAACTCATAAAATAGTAGCATTGTTTCTCCTTGTTTGTTTTTGATGCAAAGCTAATTACACTTAATAGGCGTATGTTAATAAGACCCCATTCTGAGGCTAACTTTATGGGATTCTTCAAAGGTTTCCATTCCTGGACCAGGCTGCAGTCTGTTGGGATGAAAGTGCAGGAGACTTAATTTTACACACACAGTTAACTATGGAGCAACAACAGAGAACTGGACCTTGGGGAAGGCAGACAATTATGGCAGGCAGATGTGTTGCTCCAGATATACTTTCATGGCTTTCTTTTTACCCTCGGCTCTCCATCACCGTAAAGTAGCCACTGCTTTAGGCAGGATTATGGACAAAGTTAGAGCATTGTAGTCTTGCAGTCTTATTTTTGTTATTTGGAAGTGCAACTTAATTCTCAAATCTGATTGGTCAGAAAGTATTGATTTATTTTCTATAACAGGAGCTGTGCTAGTTCCAGCTACAAATAGCAGATTTGCATTAACACACTTAAAAGCATGATCATTTCTATAGTAACAAGTCCTTCACTGAGACCTATACAGCAGGTGCTCCACATAGTCTAAGACTATTAATAAACAGAAAAAAATACTGTTCTGTTTCAGTGTCAATGCATTGAACAAGTGAGCATGTTATCTGCCATTGGAAAGTCTCCAACATGGAGAAGGTTTTGCTTTCTGATTTATCATTAACATAACAAGTTGCAATGTTAGATAAGAATTAATATAGAGAGGAAAAAGAGGCTGGTGAGGCAAAAACATGCCATGATGATTAATTTGCACTTTTACAGCAAGCTTTCATGTTTCTTTAAATAATCAATGCTGTGGATTGTTATTTTGAATGTACATTTATTTACTAATATGTATTTCTTGTACATTCATGAAGCAAAAAAGAAACAGGAGTAAAATGTCCAATAATGTTTGTAAAATTTACAACCTACAAATTCAAATAAAACCCATTTAATCAATGACCCATACGTTGTACGTAGTATATGATGTGATGAACATAAATGATGGCTTATGATTAACTGAAAGCTGAAATGTTTACTTTTTTGCTTTCTGCATTTGGAGCTTTCTGAAATAAAAAGTACTTGTTTACCATTTTAAAGACAGTCCAAGCTATAAAACATTTTATAATTTTCTGCCAATAAAATGTCCTCTTATTCCCAAAATGCCATAGTCGTCTCCATGAGACCATTCTCAAATATACCTCAAAGTTAAATTTAAATTGTGATCTGTTATTGTACGATATCTATATCAACACCTGTTAAATGTAGAAAAGTTCAACTTTAATGGTACAATCCAGTCCAAGAGATTTTGCACACCTTGAAATCAAACAACCAACAGGACCTTTAATGCAAGCTTTGTTTCTTTATTAGTAGTAG